>JABUQX010064712.1:0-22500 GCA_015478945.1 Trachelipus rathkii
TAGAGAAGTACTCTCACTTCTCTCGATTCGTTTACTCTCTCATCAACTACTCTATCTATTTGTTGTACATCTGCAGTTTTTGTTATGCTTCTTCATACTTCTTAGTGTAAATCATATCTATATAGTGATCTTCAACTCAATTGTCTTTGATACATACATCATACTCGTCCGAGTTCAGTACCGAAGTTCTCTTTCGTTCTCCTATTCATTTGTTATTTCGAAATTTGCTTTTCCATGTTTTATTCATCCCTTGTTGTGTAGAAACAACAACACAAAACAACAACAATCTATACTAAGCTATAACTAACAACAACATATTAACAACAATCAGAGCGAGATCAATCTCATACAAATCAACAACAATTCACAAAATAATGTAATACAGAATATGATGATATATTATGAATAATATTTTATTATTATTTTAAAGTGAATACTTAGTTGATGATTTAATGAATTTCGTATTCAATGAATAATAAGTAGATAGTATGAATCAACATATCTATTATGAGTTTAACTTGATAATTTGATAGTAAAAAATACACTCTAAATTGTTGTTAATTGACTTTAATAATAATTGTCAGTATTAATACTAGTACTAAAATTCAATACCAATAATAATCAATAATGAATATAATAATAATAATAATACATAATAATAATAATAATAATATAAGTCATGATAAAACTAATCACACCTAGCCATTTGTTAAACTATATATGATATATTTTAATCAGTTTAATAATTTTTAACCAAGAAAACATTCAATATTAGTTATTAAATAATATGAGTATATAGTATTACTATAAGTGAAATAATATTTACACGATTTCTGGATTACATCAAATGTTATAATAATATAATATAATAATTAACAATGTTTTTTACGTGCAAACGGTTTTATCTAATTGTTATTTGTCGTTTAATTTTCTTGCTTGATCTAGACATACTTTTTCATTAGCGTTATTTAGACTAATAGAACGATATACATCTGTTTATCGTACTGTGCTCTTCTAACATCATTAAATTTTATTTACAATAACTTGCATTTATATGAGTTTATATATTTAGCACTATATATTTATATTTGCATGTATTAAATGAATAATTAATCATCAATGTTGCCTATTAATATTTATTTTATATAAAATATTTAGTTGAATTAGTGTAAAAATATATGTATTATTACCAAAGTATTTAATAAGTGCCAGAAAATTTGGGCATATATTAAAATAGTTACGGATTCTGAAAACTCACTAAAATATTAGTTTAACTTAACCCCGTGAGGTCATAAGATAGGATTTCTAGTAAATGTTTAATGTTTATTCAAGTGTTTAATATGAATGTTTATTTTATAGCATAGTGTAATAATATATATATATATTGTAGTATCAGTGCTATTTTAATTATTATTGTCTTTAATTTATTAGTGAATAACTCTTTGTATTATATAGTATATTAGCATATTATACAATTATTGCATTGTAAAAAATTATGAATACCTATTTTATATTTTTAACTATATAAATATGGAAACAGCTAGTAAAAAATTTAGTAATAATACAATAATACTATTTAAATAGTATAATATATATAAACAAAAATATATTATATAATTAAAATAAAGTTATTGTACTTAATATTATATTACAATAACTATGAATATGAATAATCAATAGATATAATGTGATGTGATAGAGGGTGTGGGTCATAAGATGAGATATTGATTAGTAATAGTAGTTGAGGAAGTGTTGGGGGTAACAGAGATCCATATTTAATTATGTGAGCTCTAACTAGGAGCTTGTGTGACACACTAATTTGATATTATATTAAAACGTATATTGTTTTTATAAATGAGTTATAGAACTGTAATAAAGATGATAGTTTTAAGATGATATTTTTTGACTTTTACAGTAACATATGAAGCCGGAGTTGTGTATTCATACATGCTAGAATATATAACGATCAATGGAATAGAGCTCTATTAATAATTCTCTAACTCTGTTTGAATTTTTAATTTCCTTTGATTTTATTTCTAATAACTATTTTTTTTGACTCTAAACATTTTGTCTGTTATTTTACTACTTTATTCTGTGTAAATAGATCTAAATAGTTATTTATTGTTATTAATCCATAAATATTGTTATTAGTCAGAAGAGTTTGTCATCATATTTAATTTTAGGGGCTGATGACCTACTATATTTGGAATGTGCTATGCTCATAAATTTAAAACTCCAATAATTAGATGTTAGTTACTAATATATATTACTATGAAAGCATTGTATTCAGTTTCAGCTGTTTTCTCTCTCTATAGAATCCATATTTTATAATATATTAATTTTTAAATATTGTGGAGAGAGGAGATGGGGTCTTCCACCTTCGGGTGAAAACCTGATTGTAAGCACTAGGCAAGTATACTATTATATTATGTTATAAACTTATAACATAACCTCCGCCAAAAATTTTATACCAATTTCGAACTGTACTAGCAATTTAGAAATATAATAATTATAAATAAATATAAAATAAGGTTGAGCTACAGAGAGAAGCTAAAATATTTTTCAATAATTTATAATAATAAATAATAATTAAATAAATATATTGAATGAATCATCAAAAAAAAAATAACTTATAAGTAGTATATAATAGCCATCGACATTGATTAAAAATTACATCGATAAACATTAAAGTATAATGAGAATACAAGAAAAAATGAAATAACAATATATGGAAATTAGACCGCTTATGAAAAATTTTGTATGCGAAAATGAATCTAACATATTATAATCTTTTTCTTTATATTTTATATATTTTTTACACCATTATCTGCGGCAGGCTATGCAGGTGAGCGGTAGAGACGCCAACATATTATGCTCAAATATTATCTTATGTAGTGGAGGTGTATTCATCACGCGCTGAGTAGAGGAGTTTGTCTTTTCAGTGGGTTTCTCTGATCGTACGGTGTGCGACTAGCGGAGGGGTGGTAGCGTTTCGCATATGCGCACCGTCAGGAGGCGCGCGGAGGAGTAGGCGCGCACGCGCTGACTATCGCAAATAGTCCTAAAAGAATTCGGGGGGTGGGTCGCGGGAGACCATTCCCGGAGGGCGGAGAGGAATATTATTGTCGCTACTCCCACACTTCCGATAGCGTCTCCCAGGCGTCAAGAGCAGACGACACCAGTACTCTTTTGTCTAGTGGCTGTGTGCGGTACGCGTCCCCTCCACTGGGGAGTATTGGCTGTGAGTAGAGAGAAAATAAGAAAATCTTGTTTCTTTCATACATTGATCTCGGAATCAGCTCATGGCACTGCTTCACACAATTTATCGTATTAGGGGTCATGTATATAGTTTTCTTGTACGCTGTCGTAGTTTGGAGATATAAAAGCAAGAATCGAGGAGGAGCTAAAAAGAATACACAATAGCAGAACATCTTATATTTCTCCTCACTCAAAACTTTGTCCATTACGCCACACTGGGTTACCTGGGGCTATACTACTTCCAATGTCTTGATGGGTGGCAGTCTAACTCCTCTTTCATGTACACTTCATCTAGCTTTCGACAGATATCATGCGGGTATTATAATTCTTTAGCTTTTCTACGCTATACACTTTACTATAACTATATAATGCATTTAATATATCCTCAAAAAAGATTTGGGGAATATGAGCAAAAATATCTTATTCTATTATCATTATTAGGGATAAAATATGAGTTGGCAACATATATATATATAGGGTCCGGGAATTATAACTATACTAAATTAACTTTATGATTCTATATAATAACATTGACTAACTAACTATGAGTAAATATTTTTAACCGGAACATTCAATAAACGTCGAATTTAAAGCCGAGATAAACTGTATTATATCAAATAGAATTATAATGGAATATTTATTTAATATAAATATCTTTAAGATTTCTTAAATAATTATAAGTGTCACAGAATATATTTAATAGGTTTGGTCTTTTACTCAAAGCATTTACTTAGAGTCGATCACATTGAAGAGTGGAAAAATTAGGAACAGCTTTCATTAGATAAGAATTAAGAGGTGTAGCTTATTTTAAGGTGGTAAATATCACGAATAGGATAAAGAGATAGTAATATTAAAATGGAAAGAATTTATAACCACATTCAAAAATGAATAACAAAAATAATTTTGTTATATACTAGTAACTTGAAGTCAACTAATAGTTTATATATATAATATATAATATAATTCATATTCATTATTATAATATTTAATAATATATCTATATATTACTTACATAGTGAGTTTACATGGTTATTTAAATTTTCATAAGCTTAATAAATATAAATTATGTCAATTATAAACTATTTCACTAACATAAATAGTGATTATATTTCACCTTATTATTTATCAAGTTTATTCCCATTCTTAATATATAGTGAAAATAATACATTCCTTGAGCAAAAAAAGTATCCATATAAAAAAAGTACCGTGTCGAATCACTATAAAAACTATTAACACTCACGACAGTAGGTATTTTATGGGGGGAGTGTATTTATTATATTGTGTGAATTTCATAATAAGAACGCACTTTATAGGGGGGGTATTAAATGAGTATACTTTTAATTATGGTACTTATTATTATAGTTCTAAAATTATTTATGAGAATAATATATAATAATTATCAATAATTAATAATTTATTTTATGTTAAAATGTTATTTAATGATATATTTGTAACAATATTAATTTAATTAATAATTAGATAATATATACATAATTATTTACATAATTTAAGACAAATTCATGGTATATATAAACATTTGTCAATATTTAACTCTACATACTGATATAAATATTATTGTGAGTACTTTAAATATGGTTGATATAACTATTGTAAAGGTAAAATAACAATTGTATTATTATAGTTGGTATTATTTATTGTATATGTAAATGACATAAGAGGACATCTATTAATTTAATAAGTATTTAGAGCTATTAAATTATATAAGTGGTTGTGACTTCACAAGTATTTTGTGAAATCAAATATATATTAAATATAATACTTGAGCATGTGATTGTTTTACATAATATTTTTTATGAGGTAAACTTGAGACATATAAAGACTTATGCTATGTTGTGGGTACGATAATAAACACATAAACTTAACATAACCTATAGTCTCTATTCTTTTACTGAAAATTACTATAGCTACACCTAACCAGCTCAAAGCACTTAAACCTAAATTTACCTCAACCTAATAAGCCTGTTAAACCAAGAGCAACACCACTTATCACAGATGTCTCAATTTTTTTTAGTGAGTAATATAAATCTCACGGGTAGATATAAATTGGCCAGTATTGAAAAAAAAAATATCTATGTCTCATATAGTCTCTTGAAATAATAGTCAACCTTGTTAAACAAAAAAATGAAGTTAAAGGCACCCATTTGTATAAATAAAAATCAAAAGAAAGTTTTAATATATATATATTATACGTATTATATATATACATATACTATATATATATATTAATTATATTATTAATAATATATATATTATAATATAATATATATATAAATATAATACATATGGGTATTAATATTATTATTATTAAACACCAGGGTTGTAAATATTAAAAAACACACTACCAATAAAAAAACTCATCACACACTAATAAATTACATATAAAATAAAAATACAATTGCCGTATTATATTCAAGTGTTTTTTTTTATTGAGGTGAGTGTTTTAAATATTTAGCTATCATTTTCAACAATTTAAGGGATTATTTTATTAATATATAAATATAATTCTAATTATGTAATAATTATATTGCATAAATTTGGGACGGCCGGTTGATTTGTTGTGGTGTCACTATATGTACGCTACAATCCAGAGCCCAGTTTGCATACATGAAATAAACTGAGTTAAATCATCTAAGGTTAACAGTGTGATATTCGCTAATTCGGGCATTTATACATTATTATTTAATACCCCATAATCCTAATCTATATATAATACTCATATATATAAATGACATAATAAATATATTTTATATACATAATCTATATTTATTACTATAACTATAATATATATAATATCATATATATAATATATTAGGGATGTACCGGGCCGAAAAGAGGCCGATACCGATACCGATACCGATATCCAATATATTTTTAGGTGACCGATATATGGATTTATGACACACTGACACTTTACCATTAATAATAAAAATACCCAGTATAAGATAGATCCATTTGTGCAACACCTGCGGCTAGGAAACTCAGATTGAATTCCATGTACAATCTACAACATATTAGTCATTTTATATTTCATATTTGGGTGTGCCCAGTACTAGTTTATTTTAAAATTAAACTAATATTTTTTCTTTAAAATGAATATACTAAACAAAATATAAATTAATAACTTTTTTTATGTGTGTTTATTAATATTCCATTTCCATTTTCATGTAAGTATTAACAAAGGTTTAGCTACTAGCTTTTATGTTTTACATGATTTACAATTTACAAGAAGATTCTTTTAACTAGCAACATATGATTAAAGAAATAAAATAATGAATGAAGAGACTCAAATTAATCAGCCAAAAGTTAAAATAAATAACGAACTATTACTCAACACATCTGACAATTAATAAAAACCTCCTTTAAACGATGAATATCATTATAAATACTCCAAAATAATCATTAAACTTTCTCAGTGAATACAATACATTAAAGACAACCTTTCGACATAATGGTGAGAGACTGTTCTTTTTGGGTGTTTACATTAGTACCTAACCTACACTATAAATACGCTCTTTAGTATTTTAACAAACAAGCTGATAATTATTTGCAAAATGGCAAGCACTGATAAAATACATGAACCTTAGCCCATTTAACATGCACAGAATGAAGGATTCTCCTTACTGTAGGCACCACGCTAATGTTCTCAGTAGAAGCCTCATACTCCTCTATCACAGACTGCAAATTATTGAATATACTTTGCTCCTTGAATGACAATGATCTTTACAGTTTTACGATGAGGTTGCCTGGTGTGATTCCTTTGAAGGAGAATGAGATGTCAATAAGAATTATGGACATAAATTATTAAAGAATACTATTCATTTGAATTTCATTAAATCAGTAGGTTTAATTTCTGAAAAGCACCATCGGTCACTATACAGTGCTCAGTATGGGCCAGGTATGCAGATAAGGCAGCTCACTCCTCATTTTTTTTTTTTTTTTTTTTTTTTTTTTTTTTCATTTTTTTCAAGCGAGCCAAGCTCTCGGTTAATGCATAATTTTCTAATGCATACATAAGAAGTGGTACCCAGTCGGAAAGAGATGCAATACTTACGTGGGCATATTCAGCAAGTAGCTTAAAGAATTTACTTATTAAAATAATTTATTTATATAATATTTTATTACAGTATGGTACACCCCGACCGCTCAACCCACAGAGGCAGAAACACTATTCAACAGGACGATGGAATTGTTGAAACGCCCTCAAAAATCATTCTAACCAGCAAATTACGGCCGCCACGCAAATTCACAACACGCAGCGCTTAAACACGTGAAGCGGACAAAAATAAAATTGAGTAGGAAACACGATGACTAGGCCGACCAAGTTAAAATCCCATTAAATCTAAAGACTTTGAAAAATGAAAGCCCAAAAACCGCAGCATAGAAGATGCTATATCATCACAAAACTCGTGTGCCGACAACAGCACCCTTGGCAACGAAGGACGTCATGAGATGGTTGGTAACGCCGAGTAGGACCTAAATTATTCACTCGACACCACACTTAGCCCTCATACAGTACCTATAAAAAGGGATAAAGCACCAACCGCGCCGCAAATATAAATAAAAAAGAATAACAGACAGTTATTACAGATCTTTGCCTTTGAACTCGACCCTATCTAATAAGAAACCTCAAGATATGAAGCATACTGATAAGATGAGACCCTGTAAGCTGGAGTAACTGAGAGAAGGAATAAAAGTCATTGCTCTAAACAAACATAACCCAGTTTCTTGTAGCCAAGCTGTGATTAAACATTTTTTTTTAAGTTAATGGAAGACATGTTATAATATGTAACAGGAGAGACGAGAAGAACCGCTCGAAACAGCAAAGAAAAGTAATAGATGTCTAGCACGAAAGAAGCAGATATTGTAGAAGTATGAGTATTTTAACAAGAATCTAAATTTCACAAGCTGAGACGACCAACACACTAAATTCTATCAGATCAGCGGAATAAAAGAAGAGGCAACTCTAGAGTAAACAAGAGAGGAGCAGAAATTGATAGAGTTGAAGAAAATGAAAGGGTAAAACGACTATAATAGTGCAGAGATAGAGAAGAATCATGATGAAAAGAGAATAAAGGAGCGAGAATAACATACAGAACCTGAGGAACATAACAACTATCAGAACAGAAAAAGAAGTCGCCCATAACAACAGCCGACAATGAGCGATTTGAAAGAAAGCTAAACATAAAAGAAGAAGAAGGAACCAAATGAGACGAGAATTTGGAGAGCAGTGACGCGTACCATACCCGATCAAACGCTTTGGATATGTCAAAGACGCCCACACACCAGTATCCGTAGTCTCCTAGGGCGAAACATAAATTGTTAAATATAGGAAAAGTAAATAAATCGCAGCTAGAATCTAGAGCACCAGCAAGCAGTACTAAACGGTATCCAAAAGAACGGAGAATAAGAGCATTCAGAATGATCTCAAGAATGAGATATGCAAGACACGGGATTTTCAAAGAATTTTAGATAGAATAAAAAAGTGAGAGCTATAAGCCTTAGTTAGATAAGATCAAAGAACATATATTATAAATCTTCATTTTCCTTTGGTCAATATTTATATAGTTATTTTATTCACTTGCAACCAGAAAGTTGCGTTACAGGTGACCGTTTTAGAAAGCGCACACCAGCTCAAAATCGGAGAGAAAATCTACACCAACTCTCAGCTCGGAGTGGAAACCACACTAGACAGACCACACAGTGGTATGACCTGTTTATTACCTTAAATTGTTCATAATTTAAATTGTATTAGTTATTTGTGGTTATTTGTTTTGGAATTGCTTTATGTCCGATTTGTAAAAGAAAGAAATCTGGACCTATGGTTATATATATATATATATATATTATATATATATATATATAATATATATATATATATATTATATAATTATATATATATATATATATATATATATATATATATATATATATATATATTATATATATATATTATATATTATTATATATAATATATATATTATATATATATATATAATTATATATATATATATATATATGATATATATATATATATTATATATATAATATATATATTATATATATATATATATATAATATATAATATATTATATATATAAATATATATATATATATATATATATATTATATAATATATTATATATATATATATATATATATATATATATATATATATATATATTATATATATATGTTAATACTAAATTATCCCTCTTTCCTTAATACAACTTTACATATTTATATTGTTATTACGGGTGTAGTCTGTTTAGTGTAGCAGATAGCTCACTAGAGGTGGCATTCAAAATTGAGATAATCTGCCAAGTGGAGTCTAGTATAATAGATATGTGTCATTTCAGTATCATTTTCTCCATGAATTATTATGGAGAAGATCGCTATAAATATGTAATTAGTTGTAAGGTCTATTAGTCATCTGATAGGGTGAGCGCGGAGGAAGATACTCGCCTGATTACCACTTAAGATCTGTAACAATTTACATATTAAGAAAGGGTTCTCAGGTAGGAGGGTGTTCATTGTACATTGTGACTCACAACTGGGCCAGCAAGATGCGGTAGGCGAACACCCTTTTGGAGTGTCTGATTATTGAAATAGGATCTGTTGATGGAGTTCTGTTCGGCTGCGTACTCTGTGAAGAATGCTTCCTAGGGGTGAGTGTTTATAACTAGTAGCTGCGGCTATGCTGGCAGTGGCCTTAAATTTCGACTCGAATCATTGTGCTACATAAAATTTTCCTTTCAATTGCAGAGTGTCAGGTTATATACGAAGCTCGGTCTTACTCATTTCAGTGTGTGTGGTGCACATTTACACTTTTAATATTTTATTCTAACTCACTCTATCTATTGATCCGTTCTTTTAGTAAATTATTCTAAGTGGTTGCATGGTAACCTCACTGAAGAAGTGTTCTAGAGGAATTATGTTGTTCTGAGGTACCACTTCAAACTATGCCAATCTCCTTCACATTTTAACTTTCTCATGCAGAGGTATTTAGTAATTGGTTGGAGTTTTTAATCGACTTCTATTCTTTGGTGCATACTAGTTGTGTTTGTATTGAACAGATGCATCACGGAACATATCATGGTTTAACTATATATCGATCATTTCTTATATCACTGAGTAATCACTTTATTATAATTACTACATCTTCACTCTGTATCTAATATAGGTTTATAATTTAACAAAGTTGACCTAATAATTCTATTTCATATACTACTATTTTGAGTTAATGTAAATATGAGTGTAGCACCTTATTTTCCTTAAGAATAGACAAGTGAGTGACTAACCTTTCATATCATTATAATTTCTAATTCACTTATTCTCTCACTTTAAGGTCTTTATTGATCACAATCTATAAGCGCTAGTAGTTTCTTTATCATGTAACTTTGGCTAGATTAAATTTAGTTAACACTTATGTACACTTAATTTATTATATTTATTTTTTCATGTCTTAATTTTAAAGTATTAAATATTATACCTTTTCAAACCTTTGTCAATTGAGAGTTATAGACTAAAAATTTAATTTTTGGAATAACATATATACCATATATTAGGTAGACACTATAGAGATCTATTATGAGAATTTCAACGCTTAGTGTAACTAGATTAGTGAAAAGTGTAATATATAGCAAATATATTATTGAAAATATGCCAAAAGAAGTTGCAGAACTTATATATAAAGCATAAATAAAAATGAATACCAAAGTACAAAAAGCCTGCAAGTAACAAGTAACAAAGTTACATAAGTATATAGTTAACACTGGGTTTTAGAGGATACTGCAAGTACATAGGTAACTATATTCAAATAAATGTACTTTAATAATAGTTACAAGTACAAGTTATCATATTATCACATAGTACTTGTACTTTGTTATACCAGTAACTGATATATAATAATTATATATATATAATTTATATATATTGTTTTCGACAGTACATCTAGGATGTGGGCATGACTAGTATGGACTAGGGGAGGCGCGGGATAAGCCTTTAGATAGTAGATTCAAGTATATTGATTATTATACTTAATATTGAGAGTGAGTTTAATATATATGATAATAATGAGTACTACTATAGATCTTTTGAGGGAGATTTGAGCTTAATGAATAGAGAGAGTAAATATATAATAATAATATATTTAATAGTTACAGCTATATAAAGAATATTTTATATTATTAGATTATCTGATACTGTTTTGTTCTATTTAAGTTTATTATATTTATTTATTATTATTATTTAAAATCTGAGATAGGGAAGCATCCATTTTCTTTTTATTATTTTAAATAAATGCAAAATTTTCTAAAAAAATTTACTTAAATACTATTTAGAAACATAGATTGAGATTAGCATTATTTGCGAAGATTTCAAATACCCGAGATAATTAAATCAAGTTAAGCACTACAAATTATTAGACTTGGGCCTTTTCATTATTTTTCAAAGGCGAAATCTTAATATTGTATATTGCAACAAGGGGACGTTTAATTTTCCATTACAACGCATAAGAGGGCTCTGGAGTGTGTTCTTCTAATCTTACACTTGCGAATATAATATCGATCTAGAAGTCAAATAAAGGGAATACGAAATAAACCAATTTTAAATGTTTTTGTACATTTTTATCACGCTTTTAATAACAATCACGTGCGCACCATTGGCATGTTTCACTTTCGGTGATAAGTAGTGCCATCATCACACACACCACCACACACACACACACACCACACAAATATATATATTAATATCCTTATATACTATCAATACTTATATATATATATTACCTTAATATATATATATCACAATATATTATATCATATTATATATATATATATGTACAGTCTATGCGTAGCTTGCTAACCAATATATAATCTAAACTAATATGTATGAGTATTTATTAATATATATAAATATTTCTTTTTTTTTTTTTTTACAGAGATAAACATCAACCGCTCACGGGCAGAGCCCTAAAATCTAGGATGGAGGGTGTAAATCAAATTTACGTTTCCCGAGACAGTCAAGACGGAGCCAAGCCCAAGGAGAGAATAGCTCAACTACTTCTCCACCCTACCCTCAGCGAATCACTGGGACCTCGCTTGTTTGGCGAGTTGATCTCCACTGAGCTATACGGAGTTGGTTTAGCTTTTAGTATAAATAAATATAACATTTCAATGTAATGAGTAACATTAAAATATACATACATATAACAATACAACTACCAATAAATTATACACAAGCACATACATATAATTATTATTATTACACTATTAATTCAATAACTTATTAAACTATAACACTAATTCAACACAAATTCAAATATTTCACTATCAATAACACTAATAATCACTGTAATTTTATAATATTATTCATTAACTAATTCACGTATGCTACTTGATTTAACACTAACTATTATTATGTTCTATAACTAATCTATTCACTGCTAAGCACCATAAACTCACTTATAATTAAAAATTAACTATTATCTACTTTGACATTACTGAGTCACTATTAGTTCATATAACCAGCAATTCACTCAGAATAAATTAATGAAAGGTGGTTATTTAAGACCCTACTTCCAGAGGAAAGAGAAGTATGGAAATTTCTTAAACCGACTCGATCGATTGCATCATGGAATAAACGTACAACTTCTATTCAACAATTCTACAATGTTATTATTTTAAATTTCTACTTTATCAATTTTATTTTTGTATTCAGTAATTAACTTTTCCAAAAAGCCAAAGTAAATTGATTCTTAAAATATATTGGCAGCTCCTCGAACCGCCAGATTAGTAATATGAAATAAATTAATAATGTTCTAAAATTTTAACATTTTTTTTATTTCAGGAAATCGTAAATTTTTTCATCTTCGCTGGAATCAACAGTCACTTGATACAAAAGCTTTCTCTCTCTCTCTCCTCTCTCTCATCTTCTTATCAATCCTCTAGTCGAGCTACTCTATATTCTGATCTCCTCTTTACATCTTCTATCTTCTTCCTTCTCATCTCTCTCTTCTCTCTCTCATCCCCCTAATATTTCTCTAAACACTTCATATCTCTTCTCCTCTTCGTCTGGCGTACTCGCTTTCTCTCCTACTCTCTCTCGTGTCAGCTTCTGTCTGACCGTCTCCTTTCTCTTTCCTTCTCTCTCCCTTTCTTTCTTGACATTCTTTAGCAGCCTGCTATGATTTCTCAAACCCAGCTGTTCATCCAACATTCAATAAATCATCTCTGGACTATCCTTTCTTCTTTTCCATAATTAGTCATCTCTTTCTCTCTTATACTACTATAGAGCTTATTAATATATAGAAATATAACCTTATTATTACCTCTATAGGTATAATATACCCTATATATATATATATTAATATAATATATATAATATATATACTATATATATTAGTATATAAGGTGATTATAAATGTATTATTAGAGTATATAAGTATTATAATAGTATATATATATAATATTAGTTTATATATTACATAATATATATACTATATATATAATATTATATATATAATACCTAATCTAGTATGATCGTAGTATAGTATCATGAGGTGGTCACGATACCGTTACTACCCCCTCTATTCTCCGTTTACTAACGGATACGTAGTTGATTATAAGTTGACGTATAACGGTAGTAATGGGACCCTTCGTGTTACTTTTGCTTTTTCATGTAACCGCTCCGAATAAGAGTTCCGTATTTTTTTGCCGAGCTTGTCTTTTTAGTAGCCTCCTACATTTGTCGAATTTCTTTGAATGTTTGAAAGCCGATATCCCTTGACTACTCGATGAAGCTAAAAAATTCTAATATCACACCTCATACCATATATACATAGATAGGTTAATTCATATACTATATAATATATATATACTATATATCCAGCTTACGAGTGGTATATTATATTATCCTATATATATATTAGTATATATAATCCATAGTATATATAAGTTTAATCACCCATATATATATAATATATATATATAATATAATATAGGGTAACAGGCCTGATATATTTGCTGTTACCTTAGCAAAAATTTCTTGCCCTTCGATAATCTAATAATTTTACATCGGTAAATAAGCTTATCGAACTCTTTTTGAGAGAATATTATTTTTGTCAAATTACTAAACAGGCCTGAATATGAAAATCATTACAATAATATAAGGAGAACAATTTGGGTGGAAGTCAAAAAATAAGTGAAAGCATGTTTCCTTGTCTTGTTGTATTCACCTTTCAATAATGCCTGTAATCTATATATTACTTTTTCTTACCATGTTTAATGTATAATTAGCAATTTATTTAATAAAATCTATTAATTAACTAATAAATATATAATTTAAAAAATTATGTGCTATCTTGAAGTTAATCTAAGTCAATTATAGGAATAGCAATATAATTTATAGGTAATAGTAACGTATGAGTAGAGAGAGTAATTTTTTGTGTGAGATATTAATAAAATGAATAACTTAATTAGATATAACGAATTAAAGAATTGACGATTATAAAATCGTATTATTTAAAGCATATTTTAGAAACACTATAGGCAAATTTAAAATGAAAGAAGTGCCATAATGTTATATGACGTATGTTATTTGACAAACAGAATTATTTTTTAAGAGCCTTTAGATCGTGAAAATAGAAAATCTGGCATTTTAATAAGAACTACCTACAATCTAACAACCTATTTACTCATAAATCTTAACCTAACCCTAACCTATATCCTAATACCTACCTTAACCAACCTCTTTAACACACTACCGTACTTATACCTACCCATACCTAATCCTGGAGTTTTATCCCAGTAAAGCTAACTCAGACCTAACCTAACCGTATCCGATAACCTAAGACCTAAACCTAACCAAACATAATTAATACGCGAACTAACTTAACCAACAATTATATGATCTTAGATTAAATAATAAAAGTATTTCCTTTTAATAGAGATTTTATAATAGATTAATAATATTATATTTCGTTTAAAAAATTATTATAAAACCCTTATTAAACGAAATACATTTTATAACTTTCAAGTGGTAGAGAAATATTATAATATTCAATGCAGGAGAAAAAATGAAATATTTGTCCTCTTCTTCGGACCATTCTCTAATGGCAAGATCACACTCAAACCTTCCGAAAGTTAGATAGATTGCAGAGAAAGTTTTAGAATCAACTGTTATCTATGTGGATTGTAGTTATGTAAAATAAATCAATGTTTAAATTGTTAAGACCGTTTACCTAATAATCTATATATATATATATTGTTATATATATATAATTTCTTTTTTATAGTTAATAATATTATTTATCATAGTATACTATTGAGAGTATAATTATATTAACACTATTAGTTTGATATTTTATAATAGTTTATATGGTATATTGCTTATTATTGTATTAATATGATGAATTCAATATCACTTATATTTTAGTTGTTTTAGATATATTATTATTAATAGTATTTATATATTTAGTTATTAGTTGAGAGCTTGTATATGATACTTATATTTCATATATAGTGAATAATACTTTTCGCGTGAGAAAGTACTTTTTAAAAAGCTCCTCCCTACTTTGTACGTGACCTCTCACTCCGTTGCCTTAATCACTATCAAAATAATCGAAAGTATAATCACACTAAAATAGATTAAAAAAAAAAAAAAAACTCGGGGCTTGAGGACGATATCGATATTACAATAACAAAGGCCATTGATATTATTATATTGATATACATATTATATATGATACATTATATATTATATTATATCATTATTATTATAGTTATAGTTATTATTATTATGTATACAGTATGATAGTTTTGTTATATATTACATATATTTATATATATATATTTAGTTATATATTTATTTACTAAACAATCAAGGTGCTTTTTTTTTTATCTCCACGATAATTCCTTATCTTCATTGTATTATAGTGCGCACTTATATATAATAGCTTTATACTAGATTTATAAATAGATAAATTTTATATATGTTGTCCATGTTTATATGAGTTATAATATTAATATATAAATAATGTTAATACACCACTTAAATTGAGAACCAAATTGAAGGCCGGTATATTCGATGATATTATACCCCAGAGTGGAGGTATGAGCATCTGGGCATCCTTGAACATTACATATTGGAAGTATCTGTCCAGGCGTGACTGAGGTGCATTTTGAACTTCGGTTTTATGGGTTTTGTTGTTGGGCTTATCCGGATCCGTAATACTTGATGAGCCTAGATGAACGTAGGAAGTGTCTCCTAGAGTTGTGGTGGTGTGTTTATTTGATGTTCTGTCGGGTGTGTAAATATATGAGGTGAGGAGTGGAAATAAATTTAAACTTACTTTCATTTTCCGATATATTAATATATACGTATATTATATTTATAAAATCTGCACAATATCTAATATTAAATACATTTTGGTATAGTATATAATTTGTGAATAGTGTGATTGATGAATGAATATATTTTCATTACCACGCTTATAATTGTTTTTGGTTATGTAGTTGTTGAGTGGTGAGTGGTTAATAGATTTATTTGGGGTTGTTAGCTGATTGTAGTTAGGGCACCTTGTTCTGTTGTTTTATTCGTAAAGTTCCTATGTTTGGTTTGTTTCATGTTGTTAATGTCACTGTTAACGAAATTTCATTGAATGATGTTTGTTGGTAGATTGATGGTAGATTCGTACGCAGTTGCCATTAGGGGTTTAGTCTTGTTCGTGTACCATTTAAGTTATATATTAGAGATTTACAGGCAGGTTAATACTGTTTGTTTGGGACTTTGTTAGGTTCGCCTTTATTACGTGTGTTAATAGGAGGAGGTCTGGGATGTAAATGTTTTTGTTTAAGGATAAGAACCCTTTGTTGTCCATGTTACGTTTGAGGTCTGTATATGGTTACGCAATTTCATTGAGGGTAGCAATCACTTTGTTATGTCTGTTTATGTATTCCTGTCTGCATAATGTTATGTTTATTGCATCATGTTTTGAGGTTTGTTTGTTATGTTGCATAGTTACCTTGTTGTTACACCTGTCCAAGTTTCATTTGAGCTGGTTCCACATTGTTATAATTGGTTGCTAACTGCATCTGTGTGCGTTAATTTCTTATTTTTATATTATTATATATGAAATATATTGATATATATATATTATTATTTATATTATTAATCTCATATAATAATCTATATATTATCATACTCATATTTTTATTTATTTATACTTTATTTATATTTTTATATATAATAGAATCTTCTATATCACTAAAATCACACTATTTAATATATTTATATACATATGATAAATAGTATTTATTATACTATCTAATATAGTAAGGCATGAGAATGGTAGATTCTATATAATTTGATAAAATTGTTTAAATCTTCGATGGTTGGTTGTCTGTGAAGTTATTTTAAATTTGTTTCTTCAGGTTTTTGGTTTGGTTGTTGGTTTGTGTCTTGAGTCTGTATGTTGCAGCTGTTAGCTGTTACTTTGCTATGTTTGCACTTATTCTATTGTATGTTAGATAGTTTGTTATCTGCCTATTATTTATTCAACATATGTGTTCACCATGACGTAATACGTAAAGCATGGCAGGGTAAGGAGAAGTGGGGTGGAATGTTTGACGGTTTCTTATAGCTTTTAACTGCTTTAGGGTCAATAAAAGTACTATTTTATAAAACGGTAGAGCGAAAGTCTGGGAAGATCGATGGTTGAATCTAGATTCGGTCCAGGTAGAAATTACCTGAGAAGAGTTCCCTCCTTGAATAGGGCTATGCCCGTGAGGTGTGAACTTTTTTTTTTTTTTTTTTAAAATATTTGTTAGGTGTTGTTAAATATTACTAAGCTAATGTTAAATTAACATTGATATGATATAGAAATGATAGAAAAGTAGGGTTAGGTTATGTTTTGTTTAGTAATGTTAGATTACTTACCATTGATATGCAGGGAACTTTGTTGACGTCAGAAATTTATTCATGCATAGGTATGCTAGGTTTGTTATTATACATTATGTTCTTAGCTCAGGTAACGTTATGTTAGCATTATTGATAAGTTTATACTTTGTTTATGCTGATAATTAATTAAATAATAATAATTTAGTAAAAACGTAAAATGTTTATCGTTATACTTTTAATAAATTTTATGTTGTTCATACAAAGAATTTATTTTTATGTTTTGTTAATAATAATGTTTGAGTATGCGATGTTAATAATATTTTTGTTACAGATTTTGTTGGGTAATATAAATTTATGTTAGAGATTTCTATGTTGACAGCTGCTAATAAGTTAAAAACTTTGCTATGTTAGCATTTAATCGTACTTTAGTATGATAGATAGATTAGGTTACGATAAATTTTTGTTAGGCTTTGTTCAATAACTACGTTAATGTAAATTAACATGATATGTTATAGATAGTAGAAAAGTAGGGTTAGATTAGTTTGGGGTTTAATGTTTGCTCATTTATTCATTGACTAAGCAGGGAATTTTTGTTAATGTCGCAAGTTTAATTCATACGTAAGGTATGTTAAGTATGTTAAGATGCGTTTAATGTCTTAGTTCAGGTAATGTAATGCTAGCTTTATTGGTGTCTAAAGCTTTGTTATATCTTGACAATTATTCCAAATAAAGAAAAGGGATAAAGTTCCAGAGATTGAATATTAAGCGACGTAGTGCTGTGTTTAAATTGAGCGATGATTTTGTTACAGGGTGGAAATAATATGACTTTAATTTGCTTTATCAATAAGGCAAGATGGTAGGGGAAGGGTGGGATTTAAATCAGTTTTGGATTTATATGGTTACAAGACTGATATTTTTAAGAAAAAAGTATAAAAATTTAGCTAAAATAAAATGTTTTTAATAAATTTTATGCTATGTTCATACAAAGAACATATTTTTATATTATGTTATACAAATAATGTAGTTTAATATGACTTTAATCACATAAACAATAGATTATGGAAGGGGAAAGGGTTGCGGTTTTAATTTAACTAATTGATATTTAATAAAAAGAATGAAAATTTTAGTAAAAACAAAATTTTTTTTACTTAATTTTAATGTTCATAGAAAGAGCTTATTTTATGTTATATTCATAAAAAAGAACATTTTTTATTATTTTTACACAAAATATGTGTTCAAACATGACGTATAGTAAAGCATGGCAGGGTGGGAGGGAGTGGGTTGGGATGTTTGCGTTATTGCTTTACTGCTTTAGGGTCAATAAAGTACATATTTTAAATAAAAAAATTAAAAAAAATTAGTAAAAACATAAAATGTTTTAAACCCTTTTAATAAACGAAAATTAAAATAAACAAGTTTTAAAATAAATAAAAACTTTAAACAAAATATAAAATGCTGAATAATATTTTTAAATGTAAATAAAAACTATAAGCAAGATATAAATGTAAGATAATACTTATGAAATAATAAAAACTTAAAATAAAATATAGATGTGAAATAAAATTTATGAAATTAAAACATAAAATAAAATTTCAATGTAAATAAAAATAATAAAAACTTAAAAGAAAATATATAAGTTAACGCATACAAAAGGAAACGATAAGTTAATATTAAATATGTGAAAAACAAATATTTTAGGTGTCAAAAGAAAATGTATTAAAATATAAATGTTTGTCAGCTTCATTTAGAAAACGGGATACAGATGCATTACGTTATAGAAATAACAGTCATGTGAACGGCTAGGTTGCAAAGGTTTGGTTATTCAATGTATTTAGAAAGATAGTTAGAGGAGAATAAGTAAAGTGTATCTATAATTAATATGATGTGTGTGTATTAGGTTAGTTTGTTAAGCTAGGTTAGGCTGGGTTAGGGTAAGATACACAAGGTATTAAGAAAGATAGGTAGACGTTGTGTATGTGTGTGTTAGTCAGGTTAGGATTGGTTAGGCTACGTTAGACAATATATTAAGAAAGATGAGGTTTTACAAGGCAAGATAGGTTAGAGAGGAATAAGGGAAGAGGCGCTGTAAATATATATTGAGCTAGATGTGTAAGGTTGTTTATATGTTTAGTTTGGTTAGGTCAGGATACACTAAGTTAGACAAGTATTATAAAAGATAGATGAAATGAAAAGATAATTAGAGCACTATAAGGAAAGGGGCCATATATTTAATAAGCTAGATAAGACACATCTTGATAGACCCATCATAACCACAACAACCATAACACATCGTTTAAGAAATATAGTAGGGGATCGAAAGATAATATCAAGAGAGCTATAAAGAAAGCGGCGCTATAATTAACAAGTTATTATAGTAATCATCTATGTAAATATTTATTATTATATGAATTTCCCATCATAATATTTCATTTTCATAAGAATAGAAACAGTATAAATAGTGATCGATTATAATCATTTATATAATGATTTGGGATAGGAAAAAGAAATGCAGGGTCAGCAGGTTGACAGTGCAAGGGATAGATGATTGTGTTTCGGTTCAAGAATATCACAGAGATCAATAACATAAAGAGGTGGCTTAGGGAGGATAGTTGGTAGTAAGAGGAGATGTGTTTGGAAATCAACGATTCTTTTTTACAATATTGAAAAAAAAACAAAAAAAAAAAAAAAAAAAAAAATGAAAATCGAGGAGTAAATGCATGGAAGGAAGCAATGGCAAAAATACAAGGCAAAAAAAAAAAGAATAAAAGTAATGTGTCAATTTAGGATTATTTTTGGCAACCTTTAGGCAAACATTTGAACATGAGACATAGCGGTATTAGTCCGGTGCGTGTAATAATGGGGGATGGAAAATATACTAATAGTATATATTAACCGCGGCGCATTGGGGATAGCTTCTTAAGTGGCACGGTTAGTTATTGATTATAATTCCATGTAGTCGGAGGGGGTATGGATTGTAATCCTTTGTTTTATTACAAATTTTATGTTAGTTTTCTATTTTTATTCTGTGTTCTGATTTATTATTTTTATTGTATTGTATGTTTGCTGTAGGTATTGTTTAGCCGGTTTTGTTTTCTGAATGGAAAGCAAAAGTAATGTTATGACGACAGTGAATGCGTGTGTAAGAATATTTGGAGTTGAAAGTGATTGTTTAATATTGAATAAGCGGAGTGAGGCAGGGATGTGCTTTGTCTTCTTGGTTACAATTTATATATGAGAGTATGAGAATTAGGAGGTGTGATGACAGGGATCGGTTTAGAATCAGGGTGTGGAGTTGTTTTAAATATTTTTCCGAACTCCGACTCCACCCTCTTCAAAATTACCGACTCCGAACTCACTCTCTTCAAAAATTACCGACTCCCCGAAACTCCGCGACCTCCCGACTATAGAGATGGATAGAGATGGATAGAGATGGATAGAGATGGATAGAGATGGATAGAGATATTGCACGCTGATGATTTAGTTTGTGTGGCGAATCTGGATGAGTTTGAAGGAATTGGTAGAGAGATTTGGAAGCAGGGTGTGTAAAGGAGATGTTTGAAGTAAACGTAAGAATAGAGTAAGGTTACGGTTGTGAGTGAGGAACAGTCCTCGGTGTGAAGTTATGTTAGAGGTGACAGCTGGAACAAAGTTGTCCTTGGGTTTAAATATTTAGTTAAATGTTGGAAATGAAAAGGACGGATGATGCAGAGTGTATAAGGAAAGTTGTGAATGGCAAGGAAGTACTGTACAAATTAAAACGTGGTGGATGCATAAGGGACTAAGCTCTTGAGTGCTGCTAGGGATCTTAACATGAAGGATATGTTTTATAATAATAATGATAATCTTGAAAATTTTTAATATACACAAACAATAAATTGCCTAAGATACCGTAAATAATGTTCATATCAAAAGCTAAAAGTAACGGTGTAACGCACTTCGTTACTTTTTTCCTTTCAAATAAACGGTTAATAACGATAACGGAACTACTCTTTCCGAGTAACGGAGTAACGATTAACGGAACTACTTTTTTTGAGTAACGATGCCCAGGCCTCTGTATATATATATATATATATATATATATATGTTATATATATAATATAATTAATATATATATAATATATATATATATATATATATATATATATTAGTATATATACTATATATATATATAATATATATAATAATATATATATATATAATATATGCCTTATTGTATTTAGGATTACTTGGTTGTCCCCCACTCCTCTCCTATGAGAAATGAGGGTCCATGAGATATAGTGCCACCATAGCAGGCTGGACTAGAGGAAACCGTCAGAGAAAAGCGTT
>JABUQX010064712.1:27500-30178 GCA_015478945.1 Trachelipus rathkii
CCTTACGAAGCAAGAATATTCACTGAGACCGTAAGCGTTAAGCTATCGCTTAAAACAATGTCTCAAATTACTTCTAACAAATAGAGCCATCTATGAGCAAAATTTAAAACAATTTCAAGCATTGGTTATTTCATCAAAGAGCATTAAAAATCTATAACGAAATAACCAATGTCACGAATATACCCAGGTTTACCCTATATATATATATATATATATATATATATATATATATATATATATACTGAGAATTCTTCACTATATATAGTATATATACTATTATATATATATATATATATAATATAAATTTTATCAGTAGAATACAAATAAAAGAGAACATAGTAGATAATATATATTATATATATATATATAAATATATATATATATATATATATATATATATAATAATATATATACTATATATTATATATATATATATATATTAATGTATTATATATCAGGGCAACGGTGTGGTAGGATTGACTGAATTGATCGCCCCCTCGCATTGAGCAGGCAAAAATTAAATTAAACGCTTTTTAAAACATGATGTTTTTTTTTATTATTTTTTTTATGCAAAAGACTAAATTTTATACGTTTATGGAATCCGCTTACTTTCAAACCCCTTCTTTACCACACCCACCGAATATATATATATATATATATAATATATATATGTTTTTATATATATATATAGTATATATATATATAGTATATATATATATATTATATATAGTATATATAATATATATATATATATATATATATATATATATATATATATATATATATATATATATATACTATATATATTATATATATATATATATTATTATATATATAATGTGCTGTGAATATGGGATCGTTTGTAAAAGTTTTTGGGGTCCGTTGCTCTTTGAAAGCATCAACAAATGCTTTAAAACCAACAATTAAGCGCCCTAAAGCTCGAATTTCGTGTGGTTGTTTTATATTTAATGAAATAATTGTTATGAATCATTTTGCCCATGAGGAATGTTCGGTTCTAATCTGAGAATTAATTTTAAAAAGGTAAAGAAAGTAATACTTTTCTGGAAATAACAAATCTAAAATACTTAATTTTGTACTTAACGACAATAAAATATGATATTGGTAAAATAAAAAATTATCCCAAAAAAATTTTATTACTGGAGGTGATTTAAAGTACTAAATGTATTATCGTACGCTCACTATTTTTTGTTATATTCAGCTATGACTTCAACTATAAACGGCTGCTTAACTAACTAGAGCTACTAACTGACTACTACTAACTACTACTACTTACTACTACTTCTACTACTACTACTACTGCACTTACTAACTACTAATACTGCACTTATTACTGCTACTACTACTACTATTATACTACTACTACTCTACTACTACTACTACCAACACTACTACTACTAACTACTACTACTTACTAACTACTAACTACTACTAACTAATAATAATAATAATAATAATAATAATAATATATAATACTAATAATATAATAATAATAATAATAAAATAATAATAATAATAATAATAATAATTATTAATAATGAATAATAATGAATAATAATAAGATAATAATAAAAGTAATAATAATAATAATAATAATATAATAATATAAAATAATAATATAATAAATAATAAATATAGTAATAAAATATATAAAAAGTAAAAAAAACATATAGGATCTGGACGCTTTTTTTTTTAATTTATATCATATTATTATCATTATTTAATTAAATCCAACTGTTTTAGGAGATTTAAGAAGTCGCAGGTGGCAAACGAAGGAAGAGAAGCATTGGCACGATTTTGGGGCAGTGCCAAAGGCTCCCCTTTCTGTAAACATTGATAGAATCTTTTTATATTTACAAATAATTTATTTATTTGCTAAACTATCGCTCCAATTCTAAGTCTTAACTCTTTATTATTATTATTATAATAATAAATAATAAAAAATAATAATAATAATAATAATAACATAATAATAATAATAATAAATAATATAAATAATAATAATAATAATAATAAATGAATAATAATAATAATAATAATAATAATATAATAATCAATAATAATCTAGTATTAGTCCAAATTAATAGAAATTATAATTCGATTTCATTAATTATTATTATTATTATTATTATTTTATTATATTATTATTTATTTATTATTATTAATTATTATTATTAATATTATTATTAATATTAATGATATTTATTAATATTAATTTAATATTATTATTATTATTATTATTATTATTATACTTAATTATTATATTAAATTATTATTATTTATATTATTATATTATTATTATATTATATTATTATTAATTTTTATTATTATTATATATTTTAATATTATATTATTATTATATTATTATTATTATTATTATTAATATTATATTATTATTATTATTTATTATTATTATTATTAATTTCTTTCACCGTCATTCTTTATTTTTAAAGGCTGCAAAACGTAATATTCTAAAAGACTAATAAAAATTGTCAAATAAAATTAAAACAAAGTAAGAAAAATTCCGTTTCCATTTTGTTTTCTCATCCGAAGGAATACTTGGCAAAGACTTTACTTTTAATTCGATGTTAAAAAGTTAAAAAAAAAAATTCAAATGTTGTTGAAGGAACAGCAAAGGCATGGTGGTTGCATTTTAAAAG
>JABUQX010064713.1:5000-14031 GCA_015478945.1 Trachelipus rathkii
CGCTTGAGTTTCTACGATAAACGGAGCATACGACGGGCCACCGTCTACAAAGTTAAATATTTGATTATATAGCTAAATAGATAAATATTTTGTGTAGATAAAAATAAATAGAGATAACTAATTCGATATAGATAAGGGATAGTGATCCTTTTGAATTGACTTGGTCATTTTACATACCTTTAAAAAAAAAAAAAAAAAAAAAAAAAAAAAAAACTGAAGTGGGTCACAAATTTATTTACCATATTAATGTTAATGAGAAACTTGTTGTTGCATCTTGTTTGCTAGTGTTATAATTCGAGGTTCATATTTCGTAATTTTCAGTTTTACACATGCAGCACTCGTCGATTTCCGGTCCTTGATTTTATAAAATTCATATGCGAAAACAACGCTTCACGAGAATATGAAGAACCAAACATTGTCAGTAAAACTAGTGCCAATTTTTTCATTGCTTCAAATGAGTTGGGTAAAGGATTCCATTCTTTAAGAAAGATGTTTTTAGCCATACTTTCGATAGATTTAGTATCTTTCATTGACGATTTTATTTCTATTTCTCGTAACTTCTGGTTCATCTCAATAAATTTTGTTTTCCACACTTCATTTTCTTGGAAGTCTATTACTTCCATTTCCAAGTTACCAAGATCAAGCAAATCAAACTTTGATAACCTGAGATCTTCAAATTGAATAGTATGTGGATATTGGATAAATTGTAAAGTAGCATCTAGGTCTCGGAATTGAACAAACCTCTCTGAAAGTGAATGCCTGGCTTCTTGAATTATGGAAGAATACTTGGCGAGTATATTTTCATTTTTTTCTGCATTGTCATTCAAGATCTTCTCCAATAGTGGAAAATATTTCAGCTTGTTTTAAAGAGGTGTATGGGTGCCTCCTGAAAGCTAGACTCAAAGATATATTAATGTTACCAATGGCTATATTGATGACTTTGTAATTCCGAAACATTCGTAACCTTACTATATAGCGCATATATATATAGGCAGCAGCAGAACTAAATCAGTTAGCATATATATATATAGCATATAGAGATAATATATAGCAGTAGTTATATATATATATATATATATATATATATATATATATATATATATATATATATATATATATATATATATATATATATATATATATATATATATATTTGTATTTTGCGATTTTTTGTAACTAATAAATTAATAAAAAAATTATT
Organism: Trachelipus rathkii; assembly: GCA_015478945.1. NCBI lineage: Eukaryota > Metazoa > Arthropoda > Malacostraca > Isopoda > Trachelipodidae > Trachelipus > Trachelipus rathkii. Next base: position 6,202 of record JABUQX010064713.1, read on the forward strand.
TACTTATTATTTTTCCTAGCGCCATAAATCTAAGGATGGATATAAAGCATTCGTACGAGCTTGTACTTTAGAATTGGAGGCAAAAACGCGAGCCCGATTATCGAAAACGATAATGAGTAAACAGGAGCGTGTCATGATGTTCATATCTATTCCACCGGAGAATATATCTTATAAAACTCTACTTTCGCTCGCGCGGGCTTTTGCCTCTGTGAAAGAGATTTTAAAAAACACGAGAAAAGTAAAACTTCTTAGCGCAAAATTGCACGTTGAGCTTGCCTCAGATGATAGAGTTGAAGATGATAACATGCGCGATGTTATTTCGTTATATTCCTGCGACGACTGTCTTTTTCCAATTTTGAAAATTCTTCGTTTCAGAATTGCCAAATACTTGGGTGAAGATGAAAATCAAAACCTCTTTGGTGAGGGTGATGAGACGATTATTAAAATTTCTATCACCAACGAAAATAACAAAAAGAACGGAGTGACGGACGTGAACAAACGCGCCTCGATGAAAGTTTTATCGGCTTCAGAATTCTTCGAAATAGAGGAAAACGAGGGTAAAAACGATGATTCGAACGACTCTCCCCCTCCTCGAGAATACGCCCCAGTTCTTTCTTTCGAGAACAGAAATAGGCTGCTGAAAGGTATATGGAAACGAGTGGGTATCAACAAAAGGCATATTGTTGAAAAATTGATGTCACCCCAGGAATCAGCGGGGAAAAGGAATTTACGGAACCGTTCCACCGAAAAATGTTACGTTAGTTTAAATTGTTTTGATCACGACGACAAACATCCGAGTCTCTCTGTAAACTTGCTCACTTTCGACTACAATTGTCTAGGATGTAAAATTAAGGGAAAAATCAACAACCTCAATTATCAAAAATTTATTTAAAAAATAAATGAAATTAACGGATTTTTTTTTATTTTACCTTAGTCTAAACTAAATTTCAATTCTATTTATGGATTGTTCATTCTGTCCCGATAAAAGGTAATTTTCAACATATATTCGTATATAAAATCGTTCAAACACTTCACTCTGATCCAATGAAAACGGTCGAGGTCTAGTTCCCATGAGGAGTCACTTTTTCATAGTGTCGTTTCTTAGGAAAAGGAAAAATGAATACTCGACCTCGTATTCATTAGTTCGGTGGCCTATGGCCCCATAATTTCGCATCATACTGTAATTTTATTTTGCGCAATTAAAAAAACGAGTTTTTTCCAAGTCTCCACCCATTCCCCGTCTCCACCCGTTTGAGAACTGACCCCCGTCCAGATCCGCGCTCGTTCCCCGTCTCCACTCGTTCCCCGTCTCCACTCGTTTCCAGTCTCCACCCGTTCCCCGTCTCCAAACGTCAACATTTTCCTCGAACCAAAGTTTTTGCTTTTTTTTCCTATTATCACCGGCTATAAATATAGGCGCCGTGAACTCGACTATCGAATGGCGATTTTCGTTAAAATCAACCTCGTAAATATTTATTTCCGCGTAGGCCATCATCGCGATTGAATTGAGAAGTCATCGAACGTTGAAGGTTTTATTTTCTCTTTTACAGCGAATAATAAACAGATTATGATTGCAAAATTTTATAACGGTTAAAATTTAGGTAGTCGGTCGATGAACTGCGAATGCTAAATAAACTTCCGTGTCCTCTTTAGATAAATCTATTTAAAGGCCTTTTTATTTTTATACACGACCCGTTCGACATTTACGTGCCTTATAAGCGCGAGTAAAAGATTCGGTTAGAAGCGGCTGAGAGTTTATAGACCTTTTCCCTTCCGCGCGTTTGCTTCAAATTCGGAACACACACAAGATATATTAAAACTCAATCAAGACATGTAAGCAACATCGGCGCTGTAGACACGCAAAATTTCTAAGTCCATCATAACTGAAGGGTGATTATCATAAAGGATAGAAGGACTCAGGAGACTATATATGAGTTATATAGTATAACCAGTTAAGAATCATATCGAGGTTTATATTCAGACCGTGAGAGATTGTCACACCACTTATTTGATTATCTAGTTCTCTGTGTCAGAGAGAATTTGGTGATGGAACTCGATGCATCCATTCCATTCCGTACAAAACTAGTGTAGAGAATAGGCCTCATATCTTTTCAAGGGCTGATGATATTCAACACTAACAGTATTAATATGTAATGGGGATTAGATATAAGTGCGTATTTATATTTGTGTGTTAATATTTTATTTTAATATTCTTGAGTTGTTTATTATATTTTTTGTGCAGAATAAATACAATATATTAAACGAGCGTACCCAGTTAACAGGTGTATCTTCTAAACCAGAATAATATTTATCAACGCGAAATGATATCGTATCACAAATTCTACACTATTGTATGGAAAACCAAGTCGAGTATATAATATTATGACTAATATCAATATAATAAATAACAGATCCCTGAATCGATAAAATGGGTTTAAATAATAAAAATATATAATCAAATAATAATAGAATTACATATATCTAAATGAATTTAATTAAAACATAATTAATTATAACAAAAACCTTAACCAAAGTGCCGTCGATGAAGTCGGTGATCAACATAAGAGCTTCGACGAAAGCTGCTTCATATCGTATTCCGTTTTTGAACTCGAAAGGGCTTCAACTTTTATAACTTTTAAGGATCTCGATAAAGAGGAGTTTGTAAAAATTTCCAAATATGTCTTTACACCATTCGATGTAGATATGAGACTAATCATTCATAAAAAAGGCGATAATGTCTCTATCTACGTGGAATTTAAACCCGCTATAAAACGTTACTCATCCAAAAAAGAAAACAATGAAATTATAAGAAAGCAACTGAAAAGATGTCTGTATCATCTCAAAATTACGATTCGTTCGACAAAAAATCCCCAAAATAAAGGAAATTTCTACGAGGGTCTTAAAGAATTAGAGCCTCTTTTAAGATTTGATTTATTGTGTAATACTTCTGAGGCTCTTTATTATATTGGCAATAATTCTATAGTGAATAATGGTATACTATATTCACACACTTTGATGATTATATCATAAAACAATATAACTGAACACGTATATATATACACTAAGAGACATAAAGAATTACAAAATACCAAACACTTTCTGCAGAGGTGCCAGAGGGAGTAAGATAACAAGTGCGCATATCAATGAAGATAACTATCAATAGCGCAATAATATAACAGGAATAGGAGAATATGACTGGTGTACACATAATTTGTATATTCTCTCTGTTCCTTTAAGCTCGATATCATATAGTGAGAGAGACAATACTTTAGTGAGTAGTGAGTGAGAGAATTTAACAATTATCTGTCTCGTGTAGTACTTCAGAGCTGTCTTTGGAATATTCTTTTAAAACACCTAATTCCTTGGAGCGACATATCAGTAGAAAAATTCATCGGTTTGTGAACCTCCCTCACTTTTACTTGCATAAAATCAACGTGTCGCTCAACAGTTTCGGATACGCCCACCCCGAGCTTTACTATCACGAAGCAATTATAATTCATATTTCTTTCTTTATGAGTTAAAAGGAACGTATAAAATTGGTCCATCAATTTTCTCCTTTCGCCTTTGCGCGATATTTCTGTCATTGATAGCGACGATTCTTTACCCTCTGGCGTTGCAAAGTGTTCGTCATTTTGTGATCTTATGTCTTTCACTTTAAACGAGCGTAATTTTGAGTGATATAAAGTTGGAATTATATTTACCTCTTCAAAATAGTGCAAAAAGCTCGGTGATCCAAATCTTAAAAGAGGCTCTAATTCTTTAAGACCCTCGTAGAAATTTCCTTTATTTTGGGGATTTTTTGTCGAACGAATCGTAATTTTGAGATGATACAGACATCTTTTCAGTTGCTTTCTTATAATTTCATTGTTTTCTTTTTTGGATGAGTAACGTTTTATAGCGGGTTTAAATTCCACGTAGATAGAGACATTATCGCCTTTTTTATGAATGATTAGTCTCATATCTACATCGAATGGTGTAAAGACATATTTGGAAATTTTTACAAACTCCTCTTTATCGAGATCCTTAAAAGTTATAAAAGTTGAAGCCCTTTCGAGTTCAAAAACGGAATACGATATGAAGCAGCTTTCGTCGAAGCTCATTCACTCGAGTCGAAGCTACTTTTGTTTGAAATTCAACTCGACTTGGTTCAATGTTACTTTAGTTAACATATTTTGTTATAATTTAAGTTAATGGATTGATTTTGCATTGTAACTTAATGGACATATTTGTTAATAATATCATATTATTATTATTATTTAATTATATTACATTATTTATTATTATATTATTATATTCATTTTATTATTATTTTATATTCAACCGAGCATTTGTACGTACCAACATTCTATATCCTTGATAAATACGTTTCATATTTTTTTTCCTGAAAAATAAAAACAAGAATATTAATAATAAAATAAACAAAAAAAGGATTATAAACACCATTACATTAAATTGGTTAGAAAGCGCTTGAAGAGCGATTTCTTCCATCGTGATTTACCTCGCCTCACCTCGACCGAGATTGATAATCAAGAGGGTGGAATCATCGGTTTTATACCGTTACGTGAGGTAATTAAATTTTGACCCCGCCCCCTCCTTTATGATCCTTAATGTGATAATGTGCGTCCTCAGCGCCGATGCAGCTTACTGCTGTTGAGTTATTTGTGGCGAATTTGAAGCAAACGCGCGGAAGGGAAAAGGTCTATAAACTCTCAGCCGCTTCTAACCGAATCTTTTACTCGCGCTTATAAGGCACGTAAATGTCGAACGGGTCGTGTATAAAAATAAAAAGGCCTTTAAATAGATTTATCTAAAGAGGACACGGAAGTTTATTTAGCATTCGCAGTTCATCGACCGACTACCTAAATTTTAACCGTTATAAAATTTTGCAATCATAATCTGTTTATTATTCGCTGTAAAAGAGAAAATAAAACCTTCAACGTTCGATGACTTCTCAATTCAATCGCGATGATGGCCTACGCGGAAATAAATATTTACGAGGTTGATTTTAACGAAAATCGCCATTCGATAGTCGAGTTCACGGCGCCTATATTTATAGCCGGTGATAATAGGAAAAAAAAGCAAAAACTTTGGTTCGAGGAAAATGTTGACGTTTGGAGACGGGGAACGGGTGGAGACTGGAAACGAGTGGAGACGGGGAACGAGTGGAGACGGGGAACGAGCGCGGATCTGGACGGGGGTCAGTTCTCAAACGGGTGGAGACGGGGAATGGGTGGAGACTTGGAAAAAACTCGTTTTTTTAATTGCGCAAAATAAAATTACAGTATGATGCGAAATTATGGGGCCATAGGCCACCGAACTAATGAATACGAGGTCGAGTATTCATTTTTCCTTTTCCTAAGAAACGACACTATGAAAAAGTGACTCCTCATGGGAACTAGACCTCGACCGTTTTCATTGGATCAGAGTGAAGTGTTTGAACGATTTTATATACGAATATATGTTGAAAATTACCTTTTATCGGGACAGAATGAACAATCCATAAATAGAATTGAAATTTAGTTTAGACTAAGGTAAAATAAAAAAAAATCCGTTAATTTCATTTATTTCATTTTTGAAATCAGCGAACATTTTAAAGCAGGAAAATGAAGAAGATAAAATCGAAAATTGCGATAAAAAAATATAATAAAATAGGTTTTGATGTACGACAATTCTCGCGTTGCCGCAAATTTCTGAGATATCTTGAAAAATACGACTTGCATCAGATGGAATGAAAAATAATTATTATTTTTTAATTTATTAACGTAAATGCATGGCACACAAGGGTACCCCGTACCCCCGACCCGTGAGTGCTGGTGAAATAATTTTTACAAATATAAAACTATTTTTTACATTATTATCCAAAAACATAAATATCATGATTTTTAAAATTACCCCTAAAATATTGAAAAGATATAAAGAAAACGTTTATTTTTTATGGGTATCATGTTTAAATTAAGGTTGGAAACGTACGATGCTATCTTATTTTTTGAAGTTATTTATTAAAATTAATAATTATAAAATTTTTTTTTGTTTCCTGCATTAAAATGTTGCTGAATTCAAAAATGTATTCAGTTTTTTGGTAGCTATGATAGTTTTTTAGATACAGGTGTCAGCTAATTCGAAAAATAAAAAAATAATAAATATATATATATATATATATATATATATATATATATATATATATATATATATATATATATATATATATATATATATATATATATATATATATATAACAAACATAAAAAAATTATTAAATATATTATATATATATAAAGGAAACATTAATAATATATATAATAGGTATATATAATATATATATATTATATATATATAATATAAATATATACAACGGATGGCACGGAAAAAATCATTTGATTTTTTAAACTGATTTTTTCACTTGATTTTTTGCTCCAAAAATCATGATTTTTGCTTATTTTGATTTTTTGCTTTTTTATATATATTTTTTTTAATTTTTGGGGATATTTAAGTGATTTAATTTCAATAGAAATAAAAAAAATTAGAACTAATATTTCATAGCAAGGCTACTCAGTTTCAATTTCTACACTATAAAAAAATCAACAAAAGATCATGTTTTAAACATGTTTCTTTATTTCTGATGTAATATATTATGAATTATTAACAAATATAACTCTTTAGGGTTTCTGTTTCATTGTGTCATAGACAATAAGCCCTATTTTAAGATTTTGTACTCAGATATAGGGCCTAGGTTAAAAATAATACTTAATTGAACTTAAAAAAAAGTTTGTTTAGAAATTATATTCGCGTGAAGGTCACGATTCTCAAAAAATCCCAAAAATCCAAAAAATCCCGCAACCCTGTATATATATATATATTTATATATAATATTATATATATATATATTATATATATATATATATATATATATAATATATTATATATTTATATTATAATATATTATATATCTATAAATATATATATTATTATATATATATATACTATATTATAATATATATATATATATTATATATATATATATAATATAATATATATATATATATATATATATAATATATATATCTATATATAATATATATTATATACTATATATATATATATATAAATAAATATATTTGAGAGGAGAGAGTTTTCCTCCTACACTTCTTATTAAATATTCAGAGGTTGCCAGATGCACAATAGTGTTCCTGAAAACATATATAAGTATTTTTAAATATATAAATAACCTATTGAGGTAACATCTTTCTAAAATATATATATATATATATATATATATATATACTATTATATATATGTATTATATATATATATATATATATATATATTATATATATATATAATAATATATATTACAAATTTTAACTTTGTGTGGATAAAGAGATGTATTGACCTAAGGTGGAATCTGTTCAGATCGATAATCTTATGGGCGTTTTAGTGAGAAGATTGATAAAATGAGGAATGAAATGAGTTTAGGGAGTTGTGTGGTGTGAAGAAAGGCGTAATAGATAATAAATGAGAGTGTGTTAGAGATGGCTTGTCTATGAACAAGGATGGATGATAGTCGGTTGGGTTAAGGCATATATATAGTGGTGAGTGTGCCTGGAATCAACCGGGTGGGAGACCGAAGAAAAAGTGACTGAAGTCAGTAGAGAAATATCCTGGAGGAAATGAATGGTAATTTAGGCAAAAGCGAGACGAATGTCTTTAATAATAGGAGTGAATGGCTGATTTTTTTTGTAAAGATATCAATAGTCGAGAATCTGTCACATTGTTTGGAGTCTTGGGTTGGAATTTTGTCTGCGACGGTTTACTCGCACTTAAAGGAATGAG
>JABUQX010064714.1:0-2500 GCA_015478945.1 Trachelipus rathkii
TGTTATAATGAGATATCATTAATAAGTTAATACTACTCAAATATATTCTTCAACCAAAAAAGTAAGAAAAGTTCGAGGGCCAGTATCGCCAAATAAAATATAACCAATAAACAGAGAGATATACGAGTACCGACCAAAAAAGGCCGATACTGGCCGAACGATAACGGATACCCGATACATATCGTAACAGTCCTAAATATTCAGTCTATATATATGAATTATTATATAATAATATATTATATTATATATTATATATATAATATATATATATAATAATACTATATATAATTATATTACATATATATTATAATATATATATATATATAACCTATATATATATATTATATAATGTATATATATATATAATATATATTATTATATATCATATTTATATATATATATGTTATAATTATTATATTATATATATATTATATTATTTATATATTATATATATATATATATATAATATATATTATTATAAATATAATATATATATATATCTATATTATATATATTATATATCAAGACTGAGGGTAAGGTGCGTGGGCATCCACGGAAACAGAAAAGTAGTAGAGAATATGACGGCAATCGAAAAGAAAGCCCAGCCTTACAGCTTCTTTTATACCTATTACATGACGACTCGTGCGAAGTCGTAAAATTACCATAGATGCTTCACGGGCCACGACGAACCCTCAATATGGTATCTCGTCAATGCAACCATATCCCCCTCACAAACCCCCGCCATTCATTCCTATCAACTCTTTTTCTCTCTGCCAAACTTACATTATCCTCCCTTAGAGAAATATTTTATCTGACTCAATCCACTTTTTCTCTTCGGTCCACGTTTGGTCCATTCCATCACAATACCACTAACATCATTACCAACCAACTAGTCATCTCATCCTTTCAGCATGAATTCAATCCAATCTCAAAGTTACTTTCATTTATTCACTCATTTACTTTCTTCCACCACCACGACTACTATAACGTTCGTTACTATTCTTATCAATTCTCTCTACACATAACCCGCCCTCAAGATTTCCATCTGAACATGTACTTTAGTATTTTCCCTCTATTCCAGACAAGTCTCACATACTATACATTCCCAACAACAGGTCCACATACCTCATTCAGACCTAGCACACGCGAAGACTTAATTGCCATTTACAATACCACGGCCTCTTCTAGGTGATGATAAATAACAAAAACTCCTCGCGATAATGAAGATCCAAATGTGGAAACATTTGTCATTAGATGGTTGTCCTCATCATCTTTCTTTTCATTCGATTTTTTTAAGATAGCTTGTGTTGCTTCATCATTAATTTCTGGTGTATTATATGTTATTCGGCATCGATTTATTAAAGTTGTTAGCTTTGATATTCGGCAAGATGCTTGCAATATTTTTTCCTTTGAAAGTAATTAAGAAAATGAGGCAATGGACATGCTATAGTATTTAATCCTATGGTTTTAAACTTCTCTCTATTAGTAAGGGCTGAATTCGAACTATCGGAAATTAAATCATGTCTCTGTTTGGCTATTAGTCTAATTTATCAATCAATGTTTCACCACATAAATACTACACACGTTATGTACAAGGAATACTATGAATACACTGGGAATATAGAAAGATTTTATGATTTATTAGGTTTTAAGGCCGCTTTTGTAAGGGGAAGAATCATGACATTTATTATGCCATATATACGAAGTTACTTTCACCATAGAGGTCCTAACTAATAGTTCATTGCTATTTTGTGACACTTTTTGAAATGAGACTGTTTGGTTAATCCTTAACTTTTGGTCAGTATATAGAAAGCCGACAGCGCATATTAAATTATATAACATTGGTACTCTTCACTCTATTAACACGAATACTGGTACTTTCTCTTTTATTTTTACGAGCATGTATCGTATTTCTCCCTCAACTCTACAGGATGAACTAGATTTTCTTTTTTACAACGATTAAAACTACAGATTATCCTTCCATAATCAATGAGTTTCAAAGAAGGCGAGGCAAATTTCTACCATACCTAACCCGTTACCTAAGTTTTACAATTCCCGATAATTGGTATTGTTGGTGGACTACGGCACTACATCAAGACGATTAAACCAAAGATACATCGTTACCACCCCTTAAAATACTCTTCCTTAAAAAGTCTTAAATACTAGTAATTTCATAAAATCTCTAATTCCCAGTGTATTCTATCAGATTCTTGTCATAACTGTAATACGTTATTTATGTGGGTGAAAACGATGATTATATGACGTAATTAGCCAATCACAGACTGATTTAATTTCCGATACGTCAGAAAAATTCAGCCCTTACTCCACATACGAAGAAGTTAAAACATAGGATAAATATTGATAGCATGGAACCTATTATTTCAGTTTAAAGATAACAGTCTTGTGAAAATTATTGAATCAAACTGCTTTAAGAATAGTAACAAATCTTTATATAAATGGCAGGAGAAATAAATATTGATACAACGCAGAATAATGATGA
>JABUQX010064714.1:5000-37500 GCA_015478945.1 Trachelipus rathkii
ATATATATCATATATATATTAATAAATATTATATATATATATATATATATATATAATAATATTATATATATATAAGTAGCTATGTAAAACGGGGCTAACCAGCCCACCCCTCGTTCACATCGGAGGGTCCCGGAAGACGCTTCGCTTCCCGTTTTACATCTACTTGTAAAGGTTTGTTTGCGAGAATGGAATTGAAAATTTATTTATATAAAAATTTCTCTTAAACTTTAGAATTGCTTATACACAAAGCACGAAACTAACGAAATTGTAAATCGTGTAATTTTTACAAAAATTATATTGAAATAATAAAAATAATTCTAAAGTATTATTATGAGCTTCTCATTCGCATATGCGCAAAAATAATAAGGTAAACTAAATATTCACAAGAAAAATATGATTTAGAAAAAGTTATTGATAAATATTAATAAAAACAATAAAGATATACAAATATTAAGAGATAAACATTATTAATCCAAGGGGAGCATAATAACAGAACTTTCTAACAGGAGAATAAAGAATTTAAAAGAAAAAATATTAATAGGACATTAAAAAATTTATAAATTAATTACAATTATGTGTTGTCAAATGTAACATATAATTATTTCGCGAAGTTTTCTAATAACAGAGAAATTTAACATTAAACTGAATACATCAAATGCTGGAGAAAATTAATGTGAATTAAACAAATGGGATTTAACAAGTAAGAAAGGATATAGATTAATTTAAAATTTTTAAATATAATTTTTGCTTCTTTTTTGTTCGTTAAATTATTTGCATTTATATGTAACCGATCAAGGTTCTAGAGGATTATCCAATTGTGATTATTTTCAGTATTGAAGACTTTTAAACATCTAAGAGCTTGTAATTTCTATCAGTATCTGCGTAATAAAACAAAGGTTTGTTGTTCCCCCCCACTTCTACATTTTGAGTTTCTTTAATCATTACAAATGCATTTATTTTATGTTTAGGTAAGGGAAGTCGGCAAACTCGATCCGTAACTTCAGGAGAAGGATTGGCTCTGGAGGGCGGGCCAGTCGGGCCTGTATTCCTTCTTAAACAAATTTTAAAATGCTTAATATTTATATGAGCATTGTAAATTAACATATTTTTGGCCTGTTTCTAAATCCGGGACAAAATCTCGAGTATCCTCTGAATCTTCATCATCTGATATTATATTAATATAATAGTCTGGCTTTTGATGAGTTTCAAAGAAGCTTGGTCTTTTAATTCAATTTATCAAGCAAGGTTATTTGATAATTCCTTTTGATATTCTATATTTAGGTTTATTAATTTCTCTAAAAAGATCTTTTAATTCTTCGATATCATTACTTGTAAAGGTTTCTAGTTCTAAGAAGTCTTTTATCTTCATGTATAATTATTAATTTTTGATGAGATATAATTTTGAAAAGTGTTCATTTTATTATAGAGAAAAAAATTATAGAAAAATAAATTTTGACGAGATAGATACCAATAATTATGCATTTGCCAATTACCCTCATTGAAAAAATTTAATTTTCCTCATCATTCAACACATTACCTATTTCTTGGAAAATACATTAGTCTTACTTGTCATCCCTCTCCCCACACGTAGATTGCAAACATTGCGAGATCCTATGATTTGTATTAATTTTTTCTAAGTTCAATAATGTTATAAAGTGACATCCTTATTAATAGATAGGTTTGTAGTGTTCAACGTAAACAGTTAATAGTTCCAAAATTGTTTAATAGCTCTGATTTGTTAAGACTCATTTAATAGAGCAAAAAAAAGTTTGCTATTTTTAATTGTATGAAGTTAAAGAAGCTCTTCTCTTATCCTCAACATTTATTCATCATATTTTAATTTAATTATCTCCATTTTTCTTTAGCAAATTTTTCTCTTTCCTTCCATATTTCTTCTTCCATCTCTCCCATAGACACCCCTCTATATATTTTCTATCTTTTCAAATAAATCATCCATCGAGAATATTAACTTATCGAATAGATTATCTACTCATATTTTTAAATAAATTATTACTAAATTCTAAATAATATTTAGAACATTTGAATAGTGTGCATAGATTTTTCATTGGTTGTACACTTGCAGCTTGAAAATTTAAGATATCTCCTTCGTTAAGGTGAATGCTTTTTATTCTATTAATTCCTAATCTGTGATAACTATTTTTATATATACTAAACCTTTAAATTCATCTACATTGATAAATAACTACTCAGAAATAGATCGATCTTCATCTAGAGATGCCAATGTAATTTGTATCTATAAATCCTCATATGGCATAACATAACCAGTTTTCTTCGAAGATGTCCTTTCATTCCTAATAGAACGGAACTTCCTGATTTAATTTTGAATTGGTGTTTGAAAAATAATTGTTTGTAAGCACATGTTTCTTTTAAACTAATTATATTTCACTAAACAGTTGAAAGTCTGTTTATAATCGTTTTAAGCGTTCTTCAAAACATGCTTTTAACAGAACGTTTATTTATGCATATCAAGAGTTGGAGTTATTTCTCAAACAAATTTTTTAATATGACACCTTCAGATTGTAATTCAGTTATGGTTTTTCATATTTCCGTCTGTTTTAACATGTTATCACCTACTGTTTCTTTTACTAAATTATTGTATAAATTTTGTAAGTAACATGTTTTCTTCTGAGGAATTAGCCCGATTTGCCCAGTCTTTTATTTCGATATCAAAATTACATTTCCTCATCTAAATATTTAAATCCAATTCCATGACAGTCCTGGAAGTCAGGAGGTCTCGAGGTCCTCCAAGCGATCCCTGGTGGTCCATTCTTGTTGAAGTCCTTCACAAGTTTATAACCCATTTATTTTAGAGACAAAGAAGTTCTTTTAGCATTGAGTGAATAATTTAAATTTCAATACGGTTAAATAATTTATTCCAATAAGCATAAATGACCGCAAATAACTTCATTCAATTTTGTATTTGATACGTTGAATAGACAATTTCGCATTGTATATAATTTTCAAAATTCAGTCGGAGGTTGAACCCCGAATGAATCGAAATAATAGCATAAGTTATTAACAGTTCTAAACCACATGTCGCAGGAGTTCCTGTACCTTTGCCTGTATCCAAAGTTATGATTCCACATTCCTTTTTTATTGATTCATTACGAATTTCCTGTCTGCAGTAAATTCCTTCACAAGTTGGAATTTTAGTTGATATAACATATTCATAAGATATATTGACTCAAAACGCGTTCATCGGAATATTCACTTTTGTATGTTTAAAAAATAAATCCAGTAGGGAACGGATTTATTTTTAAAAAAAGACCTTTTTCCATTTGTTTCTTTTTTTCATTTGAGGTTATGGCTTCTAGTTTCCTAACTGCTTTGAGCTGGTTTTTATCATTTACAGTTTGCAGCAATAGCGTAGCTCACACGCAGAGAACCATTGCAGGGCAGCTCTAATAATGTTGGAAAGTGTTATAAAGCTCCGTGTTTGCCAAGGCTGATACTTGTGATATGCTTAATTTTAAATTAAATGGTATTAAATCTTTTAAAAATTTAGTTTTGAGTTAGAGTTAGAGAAGAGATTATGTTTCCCTCTTATCCTTGATTAATTCTAATGTATATAGAAGATTTTTTATTTACTCCTTTGTTTAACTTCTTTACCTGATTCGGTGTAAGATATACTTTCATATCGTTGTACGTCATTTATTTAAGAAGAAAAAAAGTTATTATATATAAAATTTTATATATAATTTTTTCCTTTTTTTATTTTTAATAATTTATAATTTAGTGACCAGCCTTAAGGCAGGGGTGAAAAATTTTATCATAATTTTATTTTTATGTTTTTTATTAGTATGGAAACACTTGAGAGTAGCAACTATATTAAAATTTAATTAGTATCGACATATTTTTTTATATTTTTTTATAATCTGTTTGTGTGGTGCCTTGAGGCCATGGTTAAATTCTCTTATATTCAAAGATTTGATAATGCCTTGAGGCATTATCAAATTCTTTTATATAACCGATTTGACCACGCCTTGAGGCGGATGGTTAAATTATATTATTTTATTTTTTTCATATAAATTATATGAAATTTCCAAAGGTGCATAACTTATATTTAATGTATTTATATTTTTTATATTTTATTAGAACGTAAATTGAGTTTCTACTCTTCCACATTCTGGGCCAAGCTCTTTAGCATTGTAAATGTAACTGTCACAATTCTGAACATTTACAGTACTGGGTATATTTATACATCTATCTACCTACATACATATTAAAGATGCAACGATCAATATATTTATTTCCATCAGATATACTAATCAATCACTTAAAGTCATTTCCTGAAAATATTCTTGAATTGGACTATGGGGTTTAGATATATTGTGTACAGACTTGCTCTTATTTTAATATCTGTAACTATTTTTATTCTTTCAGATTGTCTACTTTAATCAAAGTACCGCAAATGGATATACAAATTTTGATATTCTATTTAACTAGTTCCACAACTTTCTTTAGTAGGTAATGATATTATAATCTTCCACGGACGCTCTCTAACATAGTAAATATGTAACTAAAGTCACACTCGAACATACATGTCTGGGTATCATTCGCTATTTAACTGAACAAAAGCGTTAGTTATATTACAATGATTAACTATACCTCTATTCATAATTTGATTATCACCATTTGTTTCTTGAAAAGCTAAAATTATAAATCGAGGTTTCTCAGATCCGGCTGTAACATTTAATCTCCATCGAATTGTTGTTGTCCTTGATTTATTTCTATAGATTCGAACACTGGTCTTTATCAAAAAATTAATATAAGTTTCCTAACATGAATACTTTATATCGTCATATTGAATATTCATCTGTAAGTGTTACGTGTGGGATTCTCCTTACTATTCTCGATAAAATAATTTTACCATCAGGAACTTTATAAGTACCATCATCGTTTTTATCTGACGATTTTAGGCGCGAAAATCACATCACATCTATCTAATATATCTATCCAATTTAGAATTACTTTATCTAATTTAGTTAGATTTCGATGACCCTAATGGATAGCTACACTAAATTTCCGATGAGTTTTAAATAAGTATTTGTGTCTCTCCATATATCAGAATTATTTTTGGGACATACTTTACTCACATTTATCAGGTGATTCCACATAAATATTCATACCTTTAAATAATGAGAGGTATAGTTAAAAAAGTCTTTCCTTAGTTGATGCTTGTCCAGGATTGGATATTATTCCATACTTTTATTTCCGAAGTTGATATTCAAACCTTGAATAAGAGTACTGATTCCGTTATTAAATTAATTATATAGTAATTTTTTCCTGATCCTAGTTCCAGTTCGCAGTTGATCTTTTCAAATGTTGATCCATCTTCTTTTCTTAAAGATCCCTAATATAAATATAACTTCGTAGAGGGTAGAAACAAATTCATCCGATTTTGAATCTGATATCTTTTATTCACTAGGTTTTTAAATCAACTTCCTGTATAAGTCATATTCTTGATATTCAAATCTATTATTAATTGCATCATCTATTTCTGATGATTCCTTCAATTTAAATTATACTCCATTTATTTATAGAGAAAAAAAGTTTATGTGTTGATTTTAAATGTAATCGAAAAGTTATTTCTTCTCCTCGAAGATTAATGGTTTATGATATTGATCAGTAAAGCAATAGAATTAAACTTAAAGTGTGGAATTGTTATCGGTAATATCCACTGTTTAGGTCTCCTCATTATTTTATATACCGGGCGGAAATCGGAAAGAAACTATAGCAAACATTGGTTTGGATGTCATTTAAGATAAGAACTCTATATTATCACAATTACTATAGATAGAATTTACTGGTGAAATATTATACATGTTTCACTTCATGGTTTTCAATGATTCAATAGCATCCTACTAAAACTTCCTAAAAGATTTTTAAATGACATTTTTCATTGAAATATATATAAAATTAGCCTTCCTAACATGAATTATACATTTCATAGTTATGTGGTTTGCTTCAATACTGAATGCCTCTGAATGCTTATTTTTAACAAGATGTTTTTTTAAATGTAATTATTAATCGCTTGATTTATAAAAGATGTTGTTGGACAATAATATTTCAAAAATTTTACAGGTTATATTCATATGTAAATTTATTATTTGATTCATCAATATTTGGTACTGAATTATATCGCATTTTAAGATTTAATAACGCTACCTTTCATGCGTTTTTACCCGTTTCTAATTTATAAAGAGGGTAAATCATTTTATGTGGAAATCAGATGTATTATCCTAGATAACAAATGCTCATTTTTATAGAGAAAAAAAGTATTAAAGAATTGTTATTATATGCTGTACAAATATAACTTTTAATCTTAACAGTTCATCAGTAAATAGCTATTAACTCATTAAATCACATTAGTATTATCGATTGAATTTTCTGAAAATAATATTCTAAGTTTATTAACAAGCTCATTAGGATCTGAAGGTAAAAATTTAAATCCCGTACCCGATATTTCAGGTACGTCTCCTACACTAGTTCTTCGAGGAGTATCTCCAACACTGCTTCTTCTTGGTGTTCTGAATTTGTGGCTTCCATCTAGTTTTAATTCATCATGAAATTTATATACAATGAACAAGAAAATTTATAAGCAGCTTAAAAATTTATCCACCCTATTCGATTAGCAGTACTTCCATCGTATCTAAAAAACGCTTTACGTTTGAATCATATTATTTCTTATAATATTATATGTCATATTACGAAACTCGTCTCATTTTTTCAAGGTAGAAGTTTCATAGACCTCAGTACCGAGTGTATTGGGTTTTACATCATATATAATTTTACCATCAAATTTTACTGTGCGTACCTACTTAAAAAATCATCACCTCCTTCAGGTCATTTAATACCGAATCGTTGTCATAATTTATTAGATAACATAAATTACTTGCTATATATTCTGTCTAGCTATTCGCTACTTTAGTAAATTTATATTTAGGAGAGCTAGGTGATGCTGATACTTCTTCAATAGCTAAAGGAACTTGACGTGAAGTAATGAATGCTGGTAGTGTGGTTTGAGTTTGAAGTATTTCTTTTTGATGCATAGTTATATCCTTAATCGTTCAATTAATGGTTGCAAGTAGTTTAGATATTTTCTTGATGATACTTGTTCACGCTATTTTTCGGTTTAAAATTTTTTGAAGTTTGTTTCTAACATTTACTAAATACAGTAAGTTTTCTTTAATATTAATATATGCATTTATTTTAGAGAAAAAAAACAGAAACCAGTTAAACATCAAACAGCTAACATAAACATCTAACAGCTACATCAAACATCAAACCGTTTCACGTTCCGTTTTACATAGGATACTGTTTCATAAAGCGTTACTGTTTTGATGTTAACTGTTTAACGGTTCACGTTCTATACATTATTAAGCTCTTTCATTTATCCAAGTGTTGTTGTATCCCTTTTCATTTAACTAATATTTCTCTATATTGATCTTTTTCAAGATTTTTTCAACCTCGGATATTATCATTTTCATATTTCACCATTTCTTGTTCCTAAAAACTTCCAATAATCTCTTCATCGCTCATCTTAATTTATAAGTTATAGGATTTGTTCATACTTCAGATATATTAAATTTCTTCTGTAAAGTTTTGGAAGAATAACTTTCTAACCATCTTTATATTTTCTGCTGAAGTTCTTACTCTAATTGACCCAAAGGTTAAATTTTGGTTTCCTAAGTTTAGCTTAGTAGGGGAAATAATTTTCATACACACTTTATATTCTTACTCAAGATCCTTGTTCAGGGAGTCATTTAATACTTTATGGAACTTGTATTATAATTTTTTACTAAGTTAGGGAGAATATCAACCCCATTTCTTTGTTTTGTTTCTGTAAAATATTTCCCATTTTCAGATTTTTCATTTTGGTATCTTTCTACTATTTGAGCTTTCGTTTCATTCTCTGTAGCGAACCAATGGATTTATGTTAAATTTTGTTGAGTTTGGTATTATTTATGAATTGAGCCTTTATCGGTATGTATTTTTCTAGGGATTCTTTCCTTAAATATATTTTGAAATGATTCCGCTTATCCTATTTCCAGTTTCTTTTTAATAGGAGTAGCCCAAGCGTATTTACTGAAAATATCTAAAACTTTACAGTAATTTATATTTTTATTCTGAGATTTATATTTTTGCATGTCTTAATCAGCTTGCCATTGATGCATTCAACACTCGAGACCATGCACTCTTTCGGTTGAAATTTATGTCTATAGGCGTTAATGCATGTGTAAAGTTTTGATGATGCTACACAGTCCCTTAATATCCTAGAAGAAACCGCTTTCGAATAAATTCAGTTGATCTGAGTATGGCCCAGTTTTAGGAATTATACATAATAATTCTCTCAATTTTTCAGAGCCCGATTTCGCCAGCTCTTTACCCCGTTTTTTTTGATGGTAAACCCATTCTGATTCTTGATTTCATTCCCATAACTCCTTGACTAATCTCTGCGTCTTTTCTAACGTAATCTGGTTCATTAGGATCTAACGCAATTTCACTCGCTTGCTTTTTGCTTAATAAATCTATCTGCGCATTTTCTCTTTCGTATTTTTTTGTTATTATAATATTTATATCCATGTTGTCTTGCATGCCTCATCTAAACTGTTAAACATTATAACCCCTCTTTTAATCTTTTTTGTACTTCCGTACCTGGACCGCAATATGAATATTTTCCTGTTTTCCTAAACGATCCGTTTTCATAATTCCCGATCAGGAACATTTATTGGTAAATTAAATTGCCATCTTCTGGTAAAGGGGGTTATCTTCAACACGATTTAAAATCCTGAACCAGTTTGTCGTCTTTAAAATTAATTTCAATTCCTTAATATAGTTTTGATTTCAAGGGTTAAGTTTATTGAATTAGTCTCAATGAAATTTTCTTTATGAACTTTTCGAGTTGTATTGTAAATATACACATTTATTTAAGAGGAAAAAACTTTTTAGTACATATATAGAGTCAAAATTTAGCTTGATATCTTCCTTCTCCTGGTGGTAATTTTTTTATTTATAAACAATGTAAACAATGGTTCTTTCAAACGAAGTTTGCAATAATACGAAATTTCTGCCACGGTCATTCTTGTTGAGAATGAATCATTAAAATATTGACATAATCTTTAATAGGCAAATGAAACATATAACACATTAGCATTGGACTCGTAATTGTTTGACGAGAATGTAAAATAGTTTTGACCTAATATAAATAGAGCTTGTATTATTATGTCTTCCTCTCGCGTATAATAATCTTCAGCTTTACTTTGATTTGAATCATTCTTTATAATAAATACAAATAAATTTTTTTCCTTATTGTTAACGTTGATCGGGTCTTAAATTTCGGAAGAATCTTCATAATTTTCAGCCCTTATATTTTTGATTTTTTTATGCTTTTTGGCTAGATTTCTAATAATAATCGATATCCCCGCCCTCCTTTCCAATAATTATCAAGAACTCCGCTTTTATTATATTTTGATTCAAATCCTGATTTATTAATCTTATATTGCTGGCTGGTGTAAGTTACCACAAAAACAAATAATATTATATATTAAGACGCACTTATCCATAAATAACATTCTTAGTAGTAAATCGTTTTACCGCATCCAGATTCTCCAATAATTAGAGCTCTACAGTTCGGGATGGTAATAAGAATGATGTTCTGATTATATTTCTGCTATTCTCATATTTCCACTGGATATAGTGTTCATTATTTTATTATAGAGAAAAAAATATAACATAATAATTTGGTATTTTTAGGTTTTTCAAAGGGGGCGAAACGCCCCCTTTGTAATGTTATAATCAAAATTATATTTCGTATTGTAATTTATTCAAAGAGGGTAGTGAAACGCGACCCTCTTTGTAATGTTAAACAAAAAATTTATTTATCTTTGTAATTTATTCAAAGAGGGTGACGTTTCGGGGAGTTATTTTACTTTGAATAAATTTATAATAATTTTCTTTTCGTCGAAATTTTTTTCAGGGAGCGGTGGTTCCCGCCCATTCAAATCTTAATTTTCTAGAAAAAAACAACTATATAACCAGATTCGTTTATTAGATCGTATCAAGATGTATATGATGATTAAATTAATTATCCATTTAAATGTTACATAACTCCATTGACCAAGAAAATAACTCTATTTTATCTTCATTTTCTACGTGTCTTTTTATAGAACTTCAGTGCTACATTTTGTGAAGCATACGTATTACATTTTTTATCCTTAACCATGAGTGGTTAATAATTCAACGAAGTCTATATATTTATTTTTGAATATTTTTGGGGTATTTGAAGTATTTAAATACTATTTTATTGGAAGTATTAAAATCCTATTTTTCAGGGAGCTTATTGCACAAAAGCTTTTTTACATACATTATTTTATTTTTTTAGCGTATATCCTTTGAATGATAACTATATAATTTTATATATATATATTTTTTTATAGACTCTACTTACACTAACATGCAATATTTTTTTATTTTTTTTTCTTCTTGAAACTATCAAATTTGGATAACTTACAACTACCATGCAATATTTTTTTAATTTTTTTGTTTTTTCTTAACACCTACACTGTAAAACTCAACGTAACGTACATGCAATTTCTTTTTATAAGTCTGTTTGCGTGGTGTCAACTAACTTATTCTATATGTCCTAAAGCAATGTGTTTTTATATTTGTTTTCAATAATATATACGTTTATCTATATTTCTTCGATAAGGCTATTATTGATTTGTTAGTATAACCTCATGTTTTTTTTACTTCGTTTAAATTAGTTCCTATTATAGAAGTTTTTCTCTTTCTCATAAATAGATACTTTTTTATAGTCATCATGTTAATCGTTGATGATAACGCTCTTTCCTTTAATTTTAGCTTTTTTTTTAATTTTTATTTAAATTTCTATGTTTTTAAGCAATATAATTTGCTCTTAGTCCTAAACAATTCTGTTTCATCTTTCCAGCTGTTTTCATCTTTCATTTTTCCCAATACTTAATTTTTTCTGAATATAATTTATGCTCTTTTGGATAATCAGTATGTACCGAAAGTTTATATTCCTGTTTCATATATCTTTATTATATCATTCGCGTTTTCTTATATATAAACATATGAATCTGTATCTTGTAGAACCACTATATGTTTGCTTTTTCTTCATATTATTTTTAATGACTATATGATCTAAACCTCTAAAAAAATTTACTTAACTCTAAAATAGACATTCCCACATAGATAGGTTTATCAAATCTCTAGTTCTAGTTTTTTTCAATAGGAACAAGTATTAACTTTTCTGAGAATTTTAACGATGTCAAAATTTGTTTATTCTAATTTTGAGCTTGCTTTTCATTTCTTAAGCTAAGTCGTACATAACTGCTATTCTTTGTTTCCATCGTCTTACAACACGGAGATGTTATATTTATATACGAAATCTTTTCAAATTCATTCTTCGCTTCCTTTCTCTTGTTAAGATCAATGTATGATTTCATCCAATCGCTCTGAGCAAATTCTAATACTCTATGTATTTTTCGTTATTTTTCAATCCTAAATTAAAACACTGTTTTTAAAATTTCTATAGTGTATTATATATTTTTCTTTATTCATCAAGTTTGGAACTATTTGAAACTTTTCTAATTTTAATTTTGGCTGCTAAGGGGTAATTCGTTATGTAAATGTGTAGTTCTGATTTCAACATCAAGCTTCTAAAATATATCGCTTTTTCGATTCATTCACTGAGTGTCCAAAACAGATTCATAATGTTAATGTTTTTTCATCTTTAAAATTCCCCGTTGGCAAATACTGAGACATTGCCCAACAAAATTATTAGCTTCTAAATAAGTGATATAACTATGGCGCGTTATTTTTAGATAACCTTTCCTGAATATATGGATTTTAGCTGTTTCCGCATATCTATAGTTTATATGGTATGATCCTCCTCTGAATCCCCTTTTCTAGTCATCTAACGAACATATCGGATCGTTTTAATAATCTATTTTACCTTTCGTTTCTTTTCAATATGCTCCAAAGATAATCCTGGAGGAAGTAAAATACGTGCTGGGATCCCTGCCTAAATGTTAAAGTATCTAATACAAGTTGTATGTAAATATTTTCAAACTACATCAGCCGTAAATAAATGTGTATCAGATTGTAGTATAACATATGGTAATTTTAAAACTGTTTTAACCAATTAAATTTTTGTCCGTAGTCTGGCATGTTTGTATCCCATTTGTATTCTTTCATTATCAAGAATATTATTAAATTTTCCTTTTTTTTAAATTTTATGATTAAATTTTTGTTATATCATCCATCCAATCGTATGGCTAAATCCATTTACGTTTGTAGCTGAACTGCTCATGGTCTTGCTAAATGTATAAATTTCTTCTAAATTTTCATTTTCTAAATTTGCCAGTTTAGCTAGGGACGATGACATACTGTAAATCTCCCAAGTTATGTCTCAAATTCACATGCTGTGAGAATGTTCCTTCAGCAATTTTATAAACTGAGCGAAACATATATAAGTTTGCATCCGTTTGAGGAATTAGCTTTTTAATTTCAAACCATCGGTACGTCAAATTTTTAAAGGAATAAATGCATCGTATTAGATAAGTTTGTCATTTATTATTTTGTATATAAATTTAGGATTTCTAATTTCTGTAAATTACAACTTCGGGAGCGAGGATCCTCTATATTCCTGTTAAGATGATTATGGTCTTTAGACTTTAGATCGTTTCTGTATATCTTCTTTTACTATACTAAACAATCGGTTTGCATTTTCGTGATTTAATTTTTCTTCTGGAGTTAAATTCATTGGTTCTCGTTTATTTTCCATAATTCATAAATTCTTTTTGATTCTGAAAACAAATATTCTATGCAAACGTTTAAGGCGCCTGCGTTGCCTTCATTATTCGAGCTTTGAATAATTCATGCTACATCAGCATTGTAAAATAACAACGCACTGTTTGGCTGATGTTCTGTAGGTTTAATGGTAAAAGCTTAGGATCTGGCTGACTCGTAGTATCTTTTGTAAGGTGCTTGCTTTCAAAATCTTGCATATTAACAAACTGGATGTCTGACTTTTTATAATACAGGTTAAAATTGAGACTTGACCTTCTGATAATTCCATTCTGACCGGTTTATGAATACTACATTCTGTAAAAAATTCCTAATAATTTTTTTTTATAAAAAACTATGTAAACAGAATCGACATGGGATAAGTTTTTTTCTTTATGCTTCTTATCTATGAATTGGACTCAAATGTTTCATCAGTAAATAATGTGTGCATATTTTTATCATTTGATATTAAAGTAAATCAACATGTTAGTTGTTCCACTCAACTTTCTGTAATTCTTAAAGGATCATAAATATTCTTTTCATCTAGCAAATACGGTTCAACGACACATGTTCTGATTTTCCAATTTATTTAATCTGAGTGGGGAGTTTAACTGGGATTCTCTTCCTTTCCATTATATTTTTTCTGTTCTAATTCTAGGCTTTAACTCTATTGAGGGAATATTCTGTTTTATTATGACCTTCATCTAAAATCAGATCTGGCTAAACCGCATTTTAAACATTATTGTGTCCGTTTTTGTTTTGAATATTTATTAATCATCGCAAAATGTTGGGTTTTATATTTGATGGAGTTTCATATAACGAAAGGAAGCTCTCAGCTGGTTTAATATTTAGCTATGCTTTATTTCAACAATCTAGAAGCTTATTGATGATCCATCCTGATCCTTCTTTTGTAAATTACATATATTTCTCTTTCAATTCTATTATCACAATTTTCTTATGTACTTTTTGAGAATTATTGTTATACTTGTCATGGAACGGCTATTAAACCAATTTTGAATCGTTTTTGTTTTTCTTCTCCATCAGGTAAACATTTTTATAAAATTAATAAAATAGAGAGAAGACAGCTTTAAATTTTCCCAATTTTTGTTCTTCCAATTTTTTTTTTCTGATTATACTTATCTACATACTCATTATTATATACATCCTCGGATATGATTTTTATAATTTGGTATACACAATATGCTTTAAATTACTCTTGATTCCTTCTCGCAATTTTATAAATCACATTGCATCGAATTTCTTTGACTGAATCTTACTTTTTCTCTGTGTATTTTAAGGTTTAGAACGCTTTTATTACACATTGGGCATAATTTCTTTTTATTCAAAATAATCTCAAACAGATTGCGGGAAATCCTTTAAGAAAAATGTCTCTTAACATGATTTTAAATTTTAATTTTAGTATTTCAACAGTTCACAAGTTTTCATTTTATTATAGATTTTTTTTATTATAAGTCAATTATTTGGATATCTTGCTCATTCCCAGATAATTGCATTTTATTAATTCCTTATTTAATTATAATAAAAAAAAAATATTATATTTCCTAAAACCATTCGAGTTCTCAATTTGCTCAGTCCTTTTAAAATTTTCTCTTATTCTCTGAATTTTTTTATAATTCATTTTTAATGCCTTTTTATCGTAAAAAGACCTTTAAAATAATAACGGATTCGGATTCCTCGCACTTGACCACCTTCTTCCAACTCATTTATCTTTATATGTTAAGTAGATACTAAGATTTTAACCTTTAATCAATTGAAAATGTATATTTCGAATCCGTAGATTTTTTCCTGGAATTCCTGGAAAAATTCTGGAATGAAAAAAAACGTTTTTTTTTTTAAACGACATTTACTGAAATTTTTTCACTTTTTCCATATGAGAATAGTGTAAATTCGAAAGTGTCAGTGAGCAGTATAATTTTACAACGTCATTAAAATTATATCAAATTTTCAATTTTTTCAATGTTATACATTGTTATTAATTATATTTTATTATTATTCTTTATTATTATTTTTAAATTCCTTTAATTTTTTTGATGTCTGAAAGTTAGCCGTTTAAACGCCCCACGATAGGATCGATAAATTTAAATTAATAATTTATTCTAATCAAATTTATTTTGTTATTCTTTAAAAAATTAAGTTTCTTCTTTATCTCCAATCTAACGCCTGGGAAACTTTCCCAGGCGTTAATTATCTCATCACTTAATTTTTTTTATTCTCGTAAATATTCAAAGGACCCCTGAAACGGGGGGTTCTTTGAATATTTATATATATATATATTTTTTTACTTTTGCACATTTCAAATTGTACCAGTACATAGTCGTTATAGCGTAATTAATTAATTTATAGAATATATAACTATAAACATTTCTTTATATTAATTATATCTTTTATTATATTATTATTAATATATTAATTATATATTATTATTAATTTATTATTTTTGTGACGTAGGCGTTTTAAAAGTGCACAACTTCTTGTCATTTTTGCTGTTTATTATTATTATTATTATTATTATTATTATTATTATTATTATTATTATTATTATTATTATTATTTATTGTGACGTCATCTGTGCACTGAAAGTGCTCAACTTCTTGTCATTTTTTGGGCTGTTATTATTATTAATTATTATAATTAGATTTTATTATATTATTATTATTATTATATTGGAAATATGCCTATAGCACATCACTGTGCACTGGAGAGAAAGTCACACTCTTATTTTATTCACTTTTATAAAATATAATAACTTTTTCCTCTACGGTTATTCAATCCGCTCAACCACCCAGCCAGCCAGAAGATTATTAATTTAAAACCTCTACTGACTATAACTCTCGTTGATTTTTTCGACTTCTAGAATATTCTAGATTATTTCAGAGCTTTACTCACAGTTTTATTACGCCTTTGAGAATTCAGTTTGCATTATGACGGCATCAGAAGAGAACTATGTGTTTACTACAGAAGAAAGTGTTAATATTTATTTAAGTTTAAAAGATAAAAATATATTGATGGATTGTTTTAATACATTTTCTAATAAAGATAAAAATGAATTCAATCTTTTTTTATTAAAATTAAAAAGACAATATGATATTAAAACAAGAAATATTATTAAAGAAAAGAAAACCCCAGAAGAAGATCGAATATATGAAGCCTTATTTCAATTGTTAAAAGTTTTATCAGCGAAATACAACCCTACTGAAGAAATGGATTTTATTATGAATATTTATAATAACATAAAGAACAACTCACTAGATGAAAAAAAAATAAAAGAATTAAATGAAAGCCTAATAAATGCTGAAAAGAATTCCAACATATTCCCATTATTTGCATCCTTTGTTAGAGGGTACTATTATAAATTTCTTATGAATAAAGGTGTCAACATTTATCAGATAATTCTACAATGTGATATGAGCAGACGTCAGATATATAATTATATTAGTTTTTATAAACTAATAAATGAATATAAATCATTAATAAAGATAAATCTTCCATTCACTACGATGGTAAAAAATAAAAACTTATTTTATAGAATTATTGAAAATAATAATGATTTGAAAAACGCTTTAAAAAACACTAATTTCTTCTGAACGCCATAATGTAAATTCAAATATTGATTCTAAATCTATATTAATTTAATATAAAATAGAGTCAGAAATCTTTCCATATTTTTTAATAATGATAGAAAATGAAAATGTATTTGTTGGAAAATTTTATTATAGTTTACCATTGAATAAAATTTTCTTCGACGGATAACGTGAAAGAAAACTTAATGTCAAATGTTGAAAACTATATGCCTTCCTTACTTAAAAACTTCATTTTTTTTCATCTTTTAAAAGCTCTTCTAATAGCATACCAACCTCCGGATCTGAGTCATTGAAATGTTCTGACTGTGGCTATGAGTTTAGTCGTAAACAAAATTTAAAAAATAAAAACCTGTAAAGCGTCAAGACTATATCTTTCCCACCCGAACTCGCTCGCTCCGGTTGTTCGAAGTTTCCTCAGTTAATCCTTCAGTTCAGTGCTTCTCAAAGCCCCTCCGTGTGAAACGAGGGGTCTGGTAGCCTCGTTGACATACTACTTATATATATATATATATATCACTGGTTCAATCATTTTTTCCAGTACAAGTCCAAGCTACAATACTCCAGAATTGTCAAGTACAAGTACAAGTACAAGTACTCTAGAATTGTCATAGTACAAATACAATACAAGTACATGGTATCAAGTACAAGTACAAGTTACAAGTACTTTATGAAAACTTGCAATAATTATTATAGATATATACTTAATTATATATAATAATAATATATAATATATATATATATAAAATATAATATATATATATATAATATATATAAGTAAAAGAAAATATATATATATAATATATATATATATAAGAATATATATATATTATAGATCATCATCAACATCATCATCATCATCATTCATCATCACTCATCATCATCATCATCTCATCATCATCACCACTCATCTTATCTCACCCACCTTCTCTCCCCAAACTGGAGGTAAGGTGGCTAACATGCACAGGAAACAGAAAAATAGTAAAGAATAAAAAAAATTAAAGAAAAGAAAGCCTAGCCTTACTCCCCCTTTATATGGAGTAAGTCTTAGAACTCGTGCAACATAACTAATTCTCACCCTGAGACTTCACGAGTCGCGGAGCCCTCTCACTATTGAACCCATAACTCTCAATAATGTTGGTTGCATAACTTCTTCGGCTGTGCTCATAACGCATAGCTTGCTTCGATATCAAAGACCGCCCATTCTAGCCCTCCTGTATGCATCCTTTCTGTCGCACCTTGTCTCTATAACTCACATATCTCTTGTCATCCATCCTTTACTGACCTAATCTATTCTTTTTCTCTTTGTTCTCTCCTATTTCTCCTGTCGTATTGCTCACACACTTCACCACTAACAATTCTTTAACGGCTCCAAGTATCATCTAGTCACCTTTCCACATATCCAATACCATTCTCTATACGTACTTCATATTCACATCAGTACCCTCATTCTCCACACCAACCAATCTCTTCTAATCGTTCGATCCTCATTTTATTTCATATCTGTTGTCTTAGCCCTTAGCACACCACTAAGATTGTCCATCTGATAACACATTGTACTTTAATCTATATCCTCTTATTCCTAACCATAGTCCCACTTACTTATACTATTATACACTCATTATAACTAACATCCCTCATGTAATACCCTATGTTACTCCATAGACTAGTCCCTTATACATCTATCATAACGATTTTTAATTGCTCCTACGCCACTTTAGTCCATCATCAAACTTCCTACTATCACTCGCATTCATTCCGCTCCTTTTCATTTTCATACATATTATATCCTAAACAATTATAATCTAATACTCGTTTCATGCTATTCACCATTCTTATCATTAACTTCACACCGAGAACCTGTCCTCCACCTACTTATACATAACCTGTACTGCTACCGATCCATGTGATCTTTCATAACCTGCTCTTACCACACCCTAGCTCAGAATCGTCTCTACCATACGTCTCCAAATCTCTCTTCAATTCGCCACACTATGTAACCATATATGTCTATCATGCATCATAGATAGCGTAGGGATACCCCATCTCTCTTGTCTCTATGCTCCATTCATGTCTCTATACACTTATATCTCCTTCGCACCCCTACCTCTAATTCTTCATTTAACCTCCATCCAGATGCAGTACTGATTATCGCCAGTGTAGCTACTTAAGGCACATCCCGCCCTCTTCCTCATAATAAGATATCAAGCACCTACTTCATTATTTCTTTTATCACTTACGCCTTCACGATCTCTCTACAACTTCTGATTCATTCAGATAGCCTCTTACCTATCCGGAATCACCATACACTAACACCTTGCCATAGACCTTCCTCTCGCGCCCTAATTCAATCCTATATTGTCGCCTTTTGCAATTTATCTTATAAATCCTAAATACAATATTCTTCTTCTATATGTTCTATTCTCATATTCTATTTGTTTCAAGTACAGCATTTTGTGATTCCACACATCCCTACCACTGCTTCCTAATACGCACTCTTCGTTCTTTTCCACATAATTAAGTAGCTTTTCTCAGTCATTCGGACCTGCACTCTTACTGTCTTCTTGTGTTGTTCTTTTTTTTGGTTTTTTTTGTTTTTTCATTCTATCAAAAATAGCCAGTAATACGCATTATCATCCACTCACAGATCATCTATTTTCGCGAATTAATTCACTTACAAAAAACTGTTACTCCCGGTAAATCACTATGCTATCGGCTCTCTGAAACGTATTTCATCTCCCTCCCATACATCGCTTTTTATACAACTTCCTATAATCCAAGTCACATCAACCATCTTCACACAAAAATAACTTTACTTCCCCCCCTATATAAGAGAAGTACTATATATCTATATTATATATAGATATATATATAAATATACTATAAATATAGATATATTATAAATCAAATATAGATAATATTAATATATATACATACAATATGTACCATTTCATAGATTAGTTTAATAATATATGTTATATAAAATTAATAATACTTATAATATATATATAATATAATCATGTGTTGTAGTGCATAATGTTCTGTAGATTGATGGTTATTAAATTCTAACACATAGCTTGTATGGTAATTTCCATGTCACTTCATCTTCTTCTTTTTATCTTTATATTTTTGTTATATTAGTTTTATTATATTTATTACTAAAATTATTTAGTACTTTATTTTACATTGTATGTTATATTTATATAAAGATTTTTATATTATTAATATATATATGTAGTTATATTGCAACCTTGATTAAAGCTATTTGAATTTAAAAATATATTATAGTACATCTTTTGAAATTCCTAATTAATTAAAATTAAATTTTAAAATTATTTATTTATATAATTTAAATTAATTTAATTATTTTTCACTT
Organism: Trachelipus rathkii; assembly: GCA_015478945.1. NCBI lineage: Eukaryota > Metazoa > Arthropoda > Malacostraca > Isopoda > Trachelipodidae > Trachelipus > Trachelipus rathkii. The sequence goes on from JABUQX010064714.1 coordinate 24,810, forward strand.
ATTTAATGTAATACCAAAATTGAGTATTTATAATTTAATGATAAAAATGTGTATATAACCACAAAAATATATAATTTAATGAAAGAATTTTATTTAATTGTAGCTTATGTGCAATATGTTTATTATTTTTTTATTAATTCGATGACATATATATAGATATATTTATACTACTTTTTTTATTCTTGGTTAACATATACTAATCCGATCTGATAAAGAGAAGAATTAAATATTATATAAATAAATTACATTTATATTATAGTAATTAATTTAGTTTAAGATAATATAGATAAAAAATCTTGTATAATATAATAAAATAATTAAAATATGTTAATTATATTAAATAATATATATTTATAATATTATTTATAATATACATTATATGTATACAGCTACATAAATATATTAATCGATATTGTTTTAGGAATTAAATTATAAGATACAAAATTATTTATAAGATATAAAATTGCTATTTATTTTAATTTGTTTTAATTGACTTAATTAATTTAAAATTTAAATATTACTCTTATGTGACTTGAAATTTAATAAACCGTTATTATTACTACTACATAATTTATTAATTTTCTATTTAAAAATTTAATTTATAATTATTTAATTTAAAGAGTATTATTAATTATTATATATAAATACACATATATGTGTTTATTATTTATTATTTTAATATAATTATTATATTATTTATATAATATAATAAAATATAAAATTAAGGATACAATATTAAATATTTAATATAATTATTTAATTATAATTTTTTATTAAAACTTTAATTTATATTTAATAATTTTTTTTCAATTTTAATATTAATTATTTATGAATTTATTTAAAATTTTATATAGTATATATATATTTTAGGAATTATTATCTCAATTTAACTAATTTATATTATTATAAAATAACTGTATATGTTAAAATATAAAACAATATTTATTTAATATTAGTAAAAATATATTTATATATTTTATAATGTATATTAATTAAATTATTTATAAGAATTATGATAATTCTTTATTTTATTTTTAATTGATATTTAATATTATTAAATTTATATTATTATTATATATAATCTTTTATTATTAAGATTTAGAAATATTATATATATATATTTTTAAGTATAATTAAATTATAATATATTAGTTGGTAATTAAATTTTTACAATTTCTATAAATCATATATACTTATATAACGTATAAGATTTAATTATGTATAATTTAAAAAAATTATTTTGGTTACTTTTTAATTTATTATTAATTAATATTTATAATAATTATTCTAATATAAATTAATACTTTTAAAATATTGATAAAATTCCAATTAGTATATTTAATATTTATAAATAATTTTTTTATATTATATTAATAATTATAATAGTATATATTTTTATTTGTTATGCTAATAATATTAGGTTAATACTAATATTAATATATATAATATTTATTTGATAATATAATATATTATGATATATTATATTATTAAATAACAGTTTATTGAATTATTTCGTTCAAATATAAATACATTGACAACTAAAAAAAAAGTAATCTTTATTTAGAATTTATAAATTACTTAAATATATATATATAATCATTATATATTAAAATTGCATTATAGTTATGCAAAAATTATTTAAGTTAATTAAAATTCTTATTAAATTAATAATTATTTATAAGATAAATAATATAATATATAAAATTTATATTAAATATAGTAATTACAATTTTTTATCATATAAATTATATTAAATAATAATTATCTAATATTTATAAAATAGCATGATGCCAAATTATAATAACAAACAAATTTAATATATTATATTAATTATCTTATTTTGTAACCCTTATTTTAGATCTATTAATTATAGATATGTATTCTTACAATAATTATTATAATGATCATTATTTTTTAATAATTTTAATAATAATATTAATTTAATAAAATTATTAATATTATATTTATAATATTAATTTTAGTATATTTATAATTAGGAACATAATAGTAAATAATTATATATATATATGATTATATTCCACGCTCACGCTTATAATGATTTATTTGATAATTTTTATTTAGTTAATTTCAATATAAATTAAATATAAATAACAAATTTTATAATTGCATTTTTTATAATTAATATATAAATATTAATACATATTATAAATTATTAATTCTGGTCCTCTCTTATCCGTCTGTCGGTCTATGTGTGACTTTGGTTCCATTTCACGATGCATCAGCAATAAAAACGTAATTTTCTTTAATAATTCATCATACCGAATATAAATAAATATATTATAATATATACGTATGATAATAATTTTTCCCACCTCGCATTTTTAATCATTAATAACTAAAAAAGAAAGTAACAAATAGACGTGGAGTCTTATTCCTTATCTCAGTCTTATAAAAAAATGCATAACGAAACCGTTTTGGATGGGAGGGAGATTGTGTGTGTTGTTTGTATAATATATGATTATATATATAATATATATATATATATATTATATTTATATTCTCTTCTCTTATATTATATAGTTTTATATTATATATATATATTATTCAAGGGCTGCGGAGTCGTAAATAAATGTTTCGACTCCGACTCCGACTCCGACTTTGACTCCGACTCGACCGCTCGGACTCGACTTTCTTTATACCATTGATATTTATTATTTATATATTATATATATTATTATTATTTGTTATATATATATATATATATTATTATATTTATATAAGTTATATGTTACGTATATTATTATATATTTTATATTTTATATTTACATATCTAAATCCATTTTACGACAATGATATAATTTATTTCAAATTATAATATATCATATATAAGTTATATTATATATATATTAATATATATTATCTCTTCAAAGATGAATCCGCACCACTTAGTGGTAGATGCCACTCGCGCAGTAACGGGGAGGCCTAACCCCATGCACCCACACCAACACAGACCAGCCTCAGTTTGTATTAGTAACCACCCCGCTGAGATTCTCTTGAGTATGTGGGGCCTCACCGAGATTAAATTTAGGAAAAATATAACCACGTAATGACTTGGGAGAGGTGGGGGTGGTATGTCGGGGTTAATATCGGCGAGGGTCTTCACGTACGCGACGTCCGATAACATGGATGAGTGATAGTGCGTAACTGTCAAAAGATCAGGCGTGCAGTAACAACCTCCACGATGACCGTACCGGGCACATGGGACGGTTCGGTTTGTTAGCGCACACAGCGATTTGCCGTGGTCCATGTACCAGGAACCCTGACACATGTCGCCGGCGCGGACAAGGTTAGCCCGAGTGCCACGCCAGTTGGAGACCGATTTTATACGTTTGGTGCTACGAGAGCGCCACCACGGCGACATCTGCGATCAGCTGCGGAAGACACGGTTCCGGGGAGTGGCATACAGTACGGTCATGCCGTGGCGGAGCATAATTACCGGCCCCGGAGGCCTGTTAGGTCCACCGCACACGGCACGTCGCAGGGCTGCTGGCATTTGCCTAGACTTCCATTGGACGTCGAGATTGGGAAACGTTGCCTCTTTACGGACGGTCCAAGAGTGTCTCTGTACGCCTCGGACAGGCTGCTGGTATACCGACACCGACGGGAAAAGTTCACGCAACTGCAAGTGTGGCAGGGTTTGCCGCGCGTTGAGTGGATCGTTATGGTCTGGGGAGCATCTCTTTATCGGGGCTACGGAGTTGCCATCTTCGATTGGCATCTTACACCGTAAGGTATTCCAGACTCTCGACCATATTCGTTCCAGCGGTTACTCTTTCTCTAATGCATGCAATGCAAAGACCACACGGCCCTGTGGAACGACTACCTTGGACGGTTAAATTCGGCGTGGATGGCCACATTTATTCGGACCTCACCATCAACATTTGTGGATATCCTGACGTCGGATTCCGAAAGCTGCACCCTTCCACGGAAAGTGCCGACCTCGATAGGGCACTGCACGTCGTATGGGATCAATCACTTTGCCGGACATTTGCCCCTCATTGCGAGCGGATGCCCAGTACCGGTGTCAGGAATCATCCGTGCCATGGTCTGGGTCCTTATGCGGAATTGAGGACAGACCAACACTCCCGGCGCGTCGCCAGTCTCCAACTTGGTGTTTGCCGCGCCAAACCGCCGAACCCTACTGCGGGAACGTTCGTATGCACCTTGCTACACTCTATCAACTCGTTTGGGGAGAATTCAACATGGTTATTGTCATTGTCCATAAGTGTCTTCGCGCTCTTTACCTTTTTCCGCTTCGTCACGTTTATTATTTTCATTCAATGCTATCGTAGATTGGTTGCAAATGTAAACTATCAAATTTTAGAGTTTCATATTTATAGCTTACGTATATAGTTAGAGAATATATATTTTAATATTCTATTATATTATATTATGTGCTGTGTGTGTGGTGTGTGTGCGTGTGTTGTTGATAGTGGTTGGGGGTATATTATGTAATGTGGTAAAGAGCACTGGATGATGGGTGGGAAATTCTAATCGAATGAATTCATAGAATAAATTATTAAGAAAATTAATTATAAAATATATTTAATGTATATTTATTTATTTATTAGGGAGTATTGTTATAATATTTATATATTATAGTTATATTATATAAGGAAACAATTGAATAGTCACTTTGATTTATATTATGTTTTATATTAATATATATATTTGAAGTAACTTAAAGTAAAAAATTGTAACGACATGTTTGATAAAACAATATTGACTTATTCTATATATATATTTATCATGTATATATATATTTTATATTATATATATATATATATCGTATATAATATTTATATAGTTTGTTTTCTAAGCTGGAAGGTTGTGCTCGTGTGATTGCTTGTCTGTGTGTTTGTGTTTTGTTGGTTAATTTTTTTTTTTATTGGAGTGTTGTTTTAATTTTGCTTGTAAGATAGTAGCTCAAGATTTTTGCTGTTTACAAGATAATTTTCAAAATGGAAGGGACAATGAACGCTAGAATCATTAGCATAAGAGAATAATTATTGAAGTGACAGTCAGTTAGATATTAGAAATATCTCTCAATCATCTTGTTTATTATATAGATTCGAGTATTTTGGAAAGATCAAAAGTTAAACAACCTCTGATCTTTCTCTTATCTCCAAGTTGTTGATAGAAATAAAAAGGAAAAAAGGAAGGTTTTAATGATGATGTTTGTGTTACGCATCATAAACGTGCTTAGAGAAAGCACAAAATTGTGTATATAAAAATTCGTTGTGCTACCTTATCAAATTAATTACATCAAAGAAAAAATAACATGCTTTTATTTGGGCTACGGACAAAGAGCATTACAGCGTTGATTCGCTACTCTACTTGTAAACACACTAAATTTCTCACGCGATTTTCACAAATCTTTAATAATTTATGATTATTAGGGCGGTCTATTATATACACATTTCTTTGAATTTTGCTTATGAGGTATAGCCTCTACATCTCGAGTGTCATATTAGTATCTATATATTACGTACTAACATATTTTCTATACTATCAATAACTACTATAAAGTTTATTAAATATTCATGCAAAGGCCTTTATCATTAACCTATATATTATTTATTATTACTTAAAAAAAAAATACAGTGATCCACACAACTTTTTTCACTTGGCATTTCTAAATTTTGATTTAATAATAATTTATGATAAAAATGTTAATATATAATATATAGAAGCTTAGACGGTGATATAGATAAATACATATATAGTATAAGTAGATAATATGACTAGATATATAAGTTATTTATGTTTTACGAATAGAACAGAATAAAGTAAAATTTACGATAACCAAAATAATATAAAAATGTCCCAAATCATATATTATTAAGTAATAATTATTATTTAGCCTATACATCCTCATTAATAACATTAGTTTTAATATATAATAAGTATATAATTATCATACATCATTTAAGTGACAACTATAATGAACAAAATAAACATATATTTTATTTATAATTACGTTATAAATTTATTTTTTTCACAATTCATAATAATAAATCATGTTATATACTCTTTTTTTGGGTGAGGAACATATAGCTATTGTATTTTTTCCTTTTACATAAAAACCCTATATCAATATGGAACCCTGAAATATTTAGATAGCTTTCACATAAATTTAGTAAGGTTGGCTATATATACATAGAGGTCTCAATACAGTACTTTCATCTATAAAATAACCATAAATCATCATGATAAACATAACCATTATACAATGAGTATAATGACCAAAATGATAGGAAGGTAAATAGTATCCACGTTTGATAGTATTTTTAATTCATTCTTAAAAGAACGTAAGTATAAAATAGACTCAACATAAATTTTAATATTGAGTGAGTAAAGGGGTAAGGTTGACACCTCAATCCAGGTTTAAGGTTAACACCATATACTTGAATGGGTTATTAGGAACTAATTTATGTTAATATGTGACTGAAGATACTAAACTTCACAGTTGTTATCAATTATAATCAGGATTCTACAAACCTGTGAAAAATCTCACAACTTCCCTTCCCTTAATCAAGTACTGGATGTAATGATTTCATAATTAATAATATTATCCATAATAATTGACAGATTCTCATATATTATAAAAATAGTGGCTTAACTGTATCGTATTAAGGATTATTAATATAGCCCCAATTTTAATCAGTAAATTATATATTTTCATTAAATATTATAATCAGATAGTTATAATTAACCTTAGGATATGAAACTTCTTAAACTATAATAGAATTACTATGAAGATATCTTTCCCATAAGCCTAACGCTCATGTGGTAAAGTGTGGGCACCTCTAAAATAAGGTCGGTTTATAATGGAACTTAATGTTTATTTAGTTATTTAATATCGCTCCAAACTACCTCGTCTTCAGATGCTAAGCTTATTTTCATACTTTTCATTCACCGAGGACTCATGAGCTGGGAACTCGAACTTAATAAAATATATAATAAATGAAATAAAACATAATCAATAAAAATAAGATTAATTAAATATAATACGCTCAGTGTAGACCAAGTATTCTTCTTAATCTGTACTAACTGCTAACTCATTTAATATTATTTATTGTATTTTTTTGTATATGACCATATAGCTGTAGTAGAGAAAGGGTTTATTTTATGGATATAACCATTATTAATATACTCTTTTTTAGTGTAAAACTTACATATAAAAGACATGAAAGAATAAAAATTTACAATTTTATTCTTATATATTATTTTATTTAATTATTAATAAGGGGAGGGTAGAGAGGTTAAAGTCCATTAACTAATATATATTTTCAGTCAAGTAAAAGCCCCTTAACACTATATTTTTGATGTAAAATAAAATTACTATTGTTATTTATAAATTCCATAATAAATTATAAATATATATAGAGATTTATATATTAATAATTAATAAACGTAATATGTAATTATAAAAAATATCAGCACTATAGTATTATAACATATATTGAAAGAACCAGCTTCCCTTTGATATTACAATAATTCAGATAGAATGCTCATAATAATCAGAATCGTACTTATCGAGACCATTCTGAAAGAGAATCGATGCATACTCTTTTACACCTGCATTACATCTCTCATATAAAGCTCTATAACATATCTTACTATCAATATACTTGATAAACGAAAATATCTCAGGTCTATACTCGATATAATGGAGGAACGGAAGACACGAACGAAGGATAGACACTAAAAGGTCGAGATGCTTAAGCGGTCCTAAAAATTCGATTCCAGTCAGACGTATCTCTGAGTGACTCTCTCACTCGACGTCAGAATTTTGTTCGAGTCAAAAGTCTGAAAGTTCGCATGTCTAGTTTAAAAATTGATACGTATACTCATGATAGTACTACAACTTGGTTCTGAGAGTTCTTCTCCACGTTATAACTTATATTATATATTATATATATTATTCATTATATATATACAGTGGCCTTCGTATGAGCTGACCCGCTGTGGCGTGAAATGCGGGAGGGACCTCACTACGGAATATCTTCGCGGGGGCCATATTAATCAGGCAGTCCATATAGTGAAATACTAATATATACACAGTAAAATATTTTACATTCTACACTAGGTTACCCTAGCGTGTCACGTATGGTTATTAAGTATATCAAAAGTAATATTGAATAATTACCAGCCCTCGCGCTTTTATCTTGTCATTAACATAGAGTCGGTGGGTTAGAGTGGACAACATAAGCATTGTGAAAAACGGATGGTTAAGCTAAAGAGAGCAACTCTTCTATAGAATCCAAACAGAAAGGTCGGCTACGCTCACCACGCTTCGTACTCAAGCATTCCACCCTCCGTATCTCCTATAGGTGATAGATCACATGTGCGTGTGCATATCATTTCCTCTGAACTGCTTCCACTCCGCTAGAAGAGCTCGTGGAGACTACTTTTTAGCCCTCGAGCGATCGAAACCTCTACCTGTCCGGGTCACACCTTTTCGTCAATCGAGTAGGCTATTTTCACTTAGGCATAAATAAATCCCTTAGGCCACAGGCAATAGAACAAATCATTCAATACTTTAACGCTCTGAACTACTATATCTAGGCATTATGACTACAACTATCTATATATGTGATGCATTTAAATATTACGCTATATATGTATACTTCTATTATTTTTATTATTTCTACATTTAACATCTAAATAATACTTTAGTATGCTGTTATTTAAATTTAGTGATAGGCCTTTGATTGTAGCTGTTTATGCCGGTACCCTGCCTTCATAAGAAGTATTTGGTACTTAGTATATAATAGGCCCTACATTATCTAGTATTGATTTCGACCATTAATAACAACTTAAGTTACTAATAAGTATATATATAACTAATTAAACAATAAACCACTTAAACTGTAGCCTCTTACTCACATTTCCCTAAAACGTTTTATAAAATATAAAATGAAAAAAATATCATGGTATGATGCAGCAATAGTCTCTTTTAGCATACAAGACTATCTCGGTTCGCAGTGCATCGAGAGATGCGTGGATTGGAGCGACCATGCAATTTGGTTTTAGATCAAGAACCCCACGTGCTGTGCGCGTGAGTAGTGATAGTTGTAAATACTAAACCCTGGCCCTTGTGTTCCTTTCCCCTTTCGTGGTCATTCGAGAAACTCGGCGCAGACAGAGTAAAACCTGAAAATATTCTCTGAATTCCGATCTGTGGAGTTTCATTGGTCATTTTTTAACAAGTTAAGTGACACTCCTATACTTTCCTTTCACACTCTGATTCAAGAAACAGAAGTCGAGACGAACACTCTCGTCTATACTCTCTCCTTTGATCAGAACACTATCTTCGGTCCAAGATTTTTATCGACTGAGCACTAATTGCTGTCCCTCTTTGTTTTGATCCTTAAATTATCCTTACTAGTTTATATGCCTCGTCTTATCCTCGCTCTTGTAACAAGTCACTCATTTCATCATCATAGGCTTGTGTGATTATCGCTTCATGTCAATCAATTTTATTTATAATTCAAGCTTTCTGTAGATTCTTCAACCTATTACTCAATCAATGGCTCATCCATTATTCACTTTTCCAGTCCCCAACATAGTACCTCCCAAATATCACCGCAGTCCCCACCCCTGTAAAAAAGCAATCCACATTGCCTTCTCTTACCTATTTAGTTGTGTGGTCGTGTGTCGAGTGTGGTGTCTTGTTTGGTGCCCTTTGCGCTGACTCAGCCTCCGCATGAGTAGTTATACTCTGCGAAGCCTATAAGTCCGTCTCCTTTCCGGAGGTTCCTCGCCGTCCATGCTCCTGCCTCTTTGCGACCTTCACTCTTGTTCTTAGCTGCTCTAGTGCCATAGGGACCTGCAACATCATAACCTCAAAGGAAACGACTTGCTCTCATCCCACCCCTTTCTTCTGTCCGGGTCCAACGTGCGCCTATTACGCTGCTGCTGCAACAATGTATATAATATTAATTGTAGATGTTGCGATCATCGACTCCCTATTATCTTAAAACAATTTGGTTGATTTAGTGAGCACCTTCACTTCTGGCCCATTTCAAAATATATATACGTTCTCTCCATCGCTGCTTATAGCGAACAACAGTTACAAAAAATAAGTCCATCATCTATGAATACCGTGTTCCCACCTTGCAATAGATGAAACCCATAAAAACAAATGTTTCCTTTTTACGACCCTTCCCCATCAAACCACACATGGACTTGCTTCATTTGTAACCCCCTACAACTCTTCCCCACCACCAAACAGCTTGAACAATAATAATTTAACAATGAAAATCCTTCAAATTATTATACTTTAAATCAGTGGTTCCCAATCTTTTTTTTTTTTGTGGCGCAACCCCCAAAAAAACTAAAAAAATAGATTCCATGCACCCCTATCCCTTTCACAATATATATAATATATATATTATATAATATATATATATATATATATTATATCTATATATATAGTTATAATATATATATAATATATATATATATATATTATATATATAATATATATATTTACAAAATTACTAAAAAATAAAAATTCAAGGTTTTTCTCACGCTTGTCTAATATCCCCATGGCTATTTCGAGATGGAAACCCCAAGGGGTGCGCTCACCCTATTTGAAAACCACTGATTTAAACAACAAACATCAGAACATCCTTGTTTTCTTCTTCAAACACAACATTTGGCATAACCCTAATACAAGAAGCTCATACACCCAAAATAACCCAGAACATTCATTTTAAAAGATATGATTCCATTTTATTCAACACTCAACCAGAAAACCACACACCTATTACGCTAATAAAAAAAACAATTTATCCTACCATAACACTACACCAGAAACCAATAACCTATTAAATGATTCTATCCTCAACATCCAATCATTTACTATTCTCATCAATAATACCTCCCACAACATATTAAACATATACATCCCCACATCCCACATCTCAATATTGTCCGAACAACTACAAACCCAACTTAAATCCTTTCAATACAATTAACAATTTAATAATAAGAGGCGACTTCAACGCCCATCACAAATTCTGATATAGCGAAATATAGGGAAATGAGGATTCACATTCTTGATGAACTTGAACACTTTTAAATATACTAAATTACAACAAACCTCCACAAACCCGAATCCGCCCATCAAGCAAATCAATCCACATCCCCCAGACCCACTTTTCCTACTCCTTCTCCTTTTACTACCAACATTACATGGAATACAGAAATAGATCTGCCATCAGACCACGTCTCAATAATAATCACATATACAACAACAAAAATACTCACTCCCAAAATAAATTCAACCTTTACAAACTACAAAGAGGCAAATTGGCAAATATTCACTCAATACATTCAAAATCACCTTCCTCTAATGGAAATCAACAACTCCTCTCCCCTACATAAGGCCATAGAAAAAACTCCAAATTATACATAAAGCTCCAACCTTTTACATAACTTAAAATATCATGAAAAGCACCACAACCCCATTAACACCTGAAATTTGCAACCTGAAATAAAACAAAGGAAAATTTAATTAACAAAATCAAAAGGATAGGTCTCCAGATCTAACTTCCCAAATTAACTCCTTAAACACTGAAATCTCCAATCTCATCTTCACCCATAAAATCTGCAAAATTCAAAAATTACCTAACTAACACATGGGGAACGCCTGTTTTAGAAAAAAGAACCATGACAGGTAATAAAGGTCTCCACAACTCCAAAACAACCCCCACCCACAAACGAAGCATTAAGACTACAGAAATATCCTCTCTCCTTTTTCTCAAAAAAATACTGCAATATCTTGCAGAACATTGACTCCAAATCTACAACAACCCCCTCACCCAAATACACAGAAAGATAATAGTGATCTTCAAAAACGAAATTAGAATCATCTCACCCCCACCCCACTTACTACCCAAAAAATACTTCGCTAATCAACCTTAAAAAACTCCCCCAGCCTCTGGCCCAGACAACTTTTCTAACCTTCACATCTAACATTGGACCAACCGCTCTTTCATTCATTACAATACTTCAGCAATTCTTGTCACTCTGACCTATATCCATCCGTACAGCGGAAAAAGAAAATAATAATACCACAAATTAAAACACATATTCTCGTTTCGCTTCTCTTCATCTCGGACAAATCACCTGCTCCTTTTCCTCCTTGGTGCAAAAATTACAATGAAGAAGAATCATCCATCTCAACAGCTCCTAACAAACATCACGACAAAACTCATAAACGGATTTAAACAAAAACTCCATCCCAATAGAACAATAACTCCTGTCCACTTCGACAATTAGTAAAGCTTCGGAACAGTATCAAAACACATACTCATCCAAAAAAATTTTCAACTTCCCTATTTAATTTACATTATAAAAAATGGCTACCTAATTTCATATCTGGACTCACTGACAGGTGTCCAGCGAACATCAAATCTCAAAAACCATAAAATTGAGAAATGGGATCCATCAAGGCGCCATTTTGTCTCCATTCCTGTTTAAACCCTATTTACAGCTGATATCCTCACCGCCCCCACCTCCCATCTCCTATCACAATTTATAGCCTATACGATGACAACCATTAACCCATAAACCAGCCATGCAGTAACTAATCGCTACAATCAATACCAGAACTTACCTAAATCATCTAAAGGATAGTTGTCCAACAGAATGTCAA
>JABUQX010064715.1:0-30000 GCA_015478945.1 Trachelipus rathkii
GACGCTGGAAGTTCTTCCAAGTCGAGGGGCGACAAGGCAACCATCTTTAGCCAATTGCAAGTAGTACGCTACTGTCCAAGCTCTCCATGCTAGCAAAAGGAAAAGGTATATGACTTGTAAAGTGAGTGCATTCGAGCGCAAAATCTTATTTCCACATCCGTTACATTGAGTAAAGTCTCTAGAGGAGGAGCTGTAGGGTGCGCTTTCAAGCTGTTGTCCTCTTAGATAAATAGCCAGTGATGTGTTAGGTATTAACATATTCATCAGATACAATCGAGAAAGCTGCAAAAACATTAGCCAAAAAATGGGTATGGAATATACAGATTCTATCATAGTAACTGACTTTGAAAAAAATCGAGAATATCGAAACAAAATGCCGTATAGTCGTGTTTGGTCCTGATGGTAATGGAGTAAGATTACTTTGATAATCCTCTTAAATGAGAACAGAGACGAATCCGTTTAATACATTATAGTCCATGATGGAGTATCATTACTATGCATGTACCAGAGCACAAAAGTTAAAGTTAGTTTTGAAACAATACCAAAAAACACAGGGCATATATGAATGGGATCTTTTGCACTTATTGCTATACTTTCAACAGTAATAATATAGCACATAAATTAGTTTGTGAGCATTATGGATGTGTAGACAGTTTCTAGATGATAAGTGTCGAGGCTCATTCAATCACGTGTATTTCCTTATGAATTCTGTGATATTATTTAATCGTCGAATTTGTTGATTCCGATGTATGTAAAACACCAGAGATAATAATCGTGTAAGAAAATTTAAGATTTGTAAACATTGCCTTGAACAAATAAAGGGCAGTGATCGCCGAAAGGGTAGTCAACACGACTCACAAAAGCCTTATTGTGCAACTAATATGTAAGAAAAAATTACGAGCCTAATAGAAGATGAATGACCATATTATGTTAATGAAGAAAAGAAAATAAGAAAAGAAGGGATGATAAGAAATATACGTCTGATCCACGAGGTTGGCTAGTACTCTCTACTATGATATTTCTAGACATACCAGGAGATAAGGTTATGATGATAAAGGAACGAAGAATAATAGGAATTGCTTCCTTATTACTGGTAGATGAGGAATGGTATGTATGTATGTACCGATAAGAAGGGGCGCAGAGTATGTTCACATTCGGACCAAAGAAACAAATCATTTAAATTGAAAGGCTGACAGAAAGGATCCTGCTGAGTGAAATTCATTGATTTTCTAGAATGACTTTGTCAAAGTAAAGATCTAAATCAAAAGTAATTGTGACAGCAGCATAATGGTGGTAAATTCGATCACCAATTCGTATACGCTGCATTATTGACCCATCCAAGTTCAAAATCCAGGCACAATTCCTATAAAGATGGCACAGGTTAAAAAGTGCATATCAATGGGAACGAATGGAAATATAGTCTTCAGGGGTACATTATTATTTACACCATGTGCATTGAAAAGCTTGCCTAAATGGTATGGGTGTCTGTGAAAAAGACAATTCCAAGGGTTTCTTTCCTATACATTTTTAAATGGAAGACACCTTGAATTATAAAGGACTTATTCCCACGATCAAGAAATCTTCGAAGTAGAAAAAATGTCAACACAGATGAAAAACAAGCATTTGAAGAGTACTATAATAGGTTTATAGGTAAAAAATACAATATTTTTGAAGAATGCTTAAAGTAGAGGTACAGGATGTTAATATACTAAGAAAATAGTTTGAGAAGTTTAGTGAGCAGCTTACATTAAAGAATTTGATTAGATTATCTAATAATACACACAACAATTGACATTTATGTTTACACTTTATTAAAACTGTGTTTATGCCTGAGAAAAAATTACTATTCTAGGTAGAGAGAACCCTAAACCTTTCACCTATGAAGCAATTCGCTGGCTTATGTATCAGGGAAAAAATAACAATAAACATAAGGCACCGCCCGCAACGTGGGAGAAAGGTTTTCAAAATTAAGAACAAAGTGGCTTGACCCTGACGGGGTTACGGCAGATGTGAAACGGCTTCGTGAAACAGCATTTTATATCCCATGTTGTGCATGGCCATGGACCTAAAGGCTGTAATAGGAAAAGCACGCTCCATGACGTATCGGCTGTTGACGTTACAATCTCACACATGGAAGCCAAGAAGATAGGTCTAAAGAAGCCTGGTTTTAATGTCATTACGTTGTGGGATTGAATCGGCAGCTATCAAAAGACCGGATTCATTCTAAGTCCTAATCATACAGATAAAAATATAAGCATTTAGTGAATATTATTCAACGTCTTAGTATTAGATGTTGTTAACAAAGGACATCAAATGATAATCATTGCTTGGAGGCCGTATCCTGACCCTATCCGTACATTACTATCCACTCAACTAAAGGACAGAGATCATGTATTTAACTATTACATCAACTTTATCCTTATGTTCAGAAGCGAATGAAATCCCTTGTGCCCCCCCTGAAAAACTAATAGGGGATAAAGTACCAGACATCGAATCATTCAAGAATGGACTCAACGACAAATATTTCGGCGCAAGCCTCTACAATTTAAGATTCTCGCCTCCTCAAGACTCTTCTATAAATCCCAGTCCTCGACTGACGAACCAAAAAATAAACTAATATTTCCACTCTGCGTAAAATGTGTTAAGATAACATCGCGAAAAAATGCAATCATGATGAGAATGAACGAGACATTGAAGGTGTATACACAACGCCTGAAATTCAATTGTCAATAGAATGGGTTACGAAATACTTAAAATATTTGAGGTTTTCTTTTAAAGAGAAGGAGTTTTTTATTTGAAGAAGTTTGAACCACTTCCTAAAAATTTAAAGACAGAGCATCAGGTCTGCCAAATTAATATTCACGAGGTTGATCCTGATTTCGAGGAAAAACCTTAAAGAGTTTATCCGTCTTTTCAAAAGAAATAGGAAGGCGTCGAACTGATAGTTAACAATATTAAGAAAATCTGGTGGATGCGTTTCATTTGCAAAATTGTGTTTTAATTCTCTATTGGAAAATTTGCACAAAATACACCTACAAGAGAAGATGTAGTATAGTACTAGGGATAAACAAGTATGGGAACTTAATAAACCAAAACGATATTGAAGTCCCTAGCGTTTATCCAATAGGCAGTAAATATGCTGTGTTGTGACAGTTGTAAAAATGCGCTAGCCGAACCGATCGTCAACTGCTACAAATATTCCTATCGCGTCGTTTACAACTGCATATGCACGTATAAAATTATGCGAGTTACTTAACAAAGTCAAACAACAGAGCATTGATATTGCATAACAACTCTTGCATTTGTCCGCTGGTGAAAACGATTGAAGTTCCTGAACAGAATTTTTGGGTGAACTAAAGATGAATAGCAGATACGGCCCAGGCCTACGTATTCTTTTGTTGTGTACTCGGCCTAAGGTCTTTATGCTGTTAGGGATAAGAAACGCTGATGAAATATAAAATATATTGTAAAGCCCAAAGCACTTACACCATCCCTAATAGGATACAAAATGGATACTATCAATTTTGGAAAAACTGCTAAGTGGGTGTATAGATCATAGTTCCGAAAATAGTATAGGTCACGATGAGTCACTGTATGATGATATCAATCAAAAACCATGATGCTACAGTGAAAGCAATGAATGAAAAAATTGGATAATGTTGATGAAGATGTATGCGATGACCTGCCTCATAAAAAGGCAGCTCGAATAGACGAATCACAGAATCCTAATGCTAATTTACAACAGAGGAGGATTATGTTATAACATACCTACTACAACTTTTTCAGCCCGGAAAATATGGAGGTGTTAGTATTGGTACAGGGTACCAAGAGATGCAACATAAGCTGATAAGTCCGTTTTCTATCAATTTCATTTCGAAACAGCACTCTATGGATTTAGGGTACATCTTAATCTCCATTTAACATATTATAAATATCCATCTATATTTATTGTACAATGTTTAATGTTTCTATGTACGAATTTTTGAAATAATAAAATTTAAATAGCAAGTAAGTATTCTTAAAAAATTACCTCTATTTATTTTCACCTTGCGATAATATAGATACAATGTGAGTGTCTGTGATGTGTGATGTGTGTGTGTGATCTGGATGTGTGTTGTAAGGTTGTTAATGTGTGTGCTGTGTGTGTGGTGTGTGTGTGTGTGTGTCTTTGTTTATGTGTGTATCTGTGTGTGTGTGCGTGTTGCGCACGTTATGTGGTTTAACGTGTGATGTAAGACTCTTGATTTGATTGCCCCCTCGAGTAAACTCGTCAATCTTTATATATAATCAGCACCCAATCCATATACAGTGTTGTCAAATCAAAACCTCGTATGATGCGCCGTTGCCAAACCTACCAAGTTTGTTAATAAATATAATAAGTATATTTTACCTTTAGTTCTACCAACCCCAGCTGTGACGGGGGGGGGGGGGGGGGGGGGGGGGGGCAAAGGGTATGGGGGCATGTTGCCTATAGCATAAAATACATTTTCAAGTTCGTGTATTGATATTTTTGAAACAGGGGTACGAGGCTTAAAAATAATAATAATAGATAATGATAAAAATAATAAATATAATATACAATAATAATAAATAATAATAATATATAATAAATAATCAATAATTTAATATGGTATAGGTTAAGTCTTTGCTGAGTAATGTTAGGCTTATCCGGGAATGTTGCAATGATTATAAAGTTATTCATAGTTAAAATACATGTATATATTTTGATTATGAGTGCAGTTTTGATGAAGGTAAGTGTCAATTCATAGTTCAAGATGTTTTTATCTTTGATAGATTGGTCATTTTGTTACAGGATTTGTCTAAGATAATACTGCTTTAGCTCGTTCGCTGTTAGTTGGAAAAGCGGCGATACATTGAGTTTTGTATGTGTTGTTTAGCTACTTTCACTTTAAATGATAAGTATACGAAACTTATAGTGAACGTATAGCAGAATTATTTCATCATGAGGTTTATGGTACGGTGTCGTTGGGTACTACTGTATTCTAAGATTCAGGCTTTTCTTATGTTATGATTAGCTTTATTAATGTAAAAAATTTGTCTACGTTGCATTATATTCGTAGTCTGAATACCACTCAGCAATTATGATAATTAGACTAAAGTTAGAATTAAAATTTTGTTAAATATTACAATGGTTAATGTAAAATTAACACTGACTTGTTAGAGTTATGCTTGAAAAAGTGTGAAATAGGTTACGTTTTTGTATGTTATGTGAGTTACTTTACTGTTGTTAAGTATGGAACTTTGTTATGGTTAGCTGCATTATCGTGCTTTAAGGTATTGCTAGTCTGTTGTTGTACATTGCTATATTCTTAGTTCAGGGTGATGTTATTGCTTTAATAATAGGAAAATACTTTGCTACGTTTACGCATATATCTTTGATCAGTGTGATAAGAACTTTAATTTTTATCGTTATGATTCCCTCAAAATCGAATAGCTCGTAATGACTTGAAGATTACATAATTCAATAGGTCATCAATTAGATCTAGCTGGATGAGCGTAGTACGGTGAGAGCATTCATGATAGCAGGGCAGGTGTTTGATTTACTTGATTACTGATTTACTGCTTATAGGTATGTAAAACGCAAAATTTTAATTATTAAATTTCAATTAAATATATTTTTTTCTTATTTTTATTAAAACAAAATGTTTAAAGCAAAATAAACACAATAAATAAATTTTATAGTAGAAACTAAGTTTTAATAGAAAACAAGCAAAAATAAGTAAAAGTTTTAAAAAAAATATTATAGATTATTTAATAAATAATAATAACAATAATAAAACTAAAATAAATTAAATAAGATGAAATTAACTGACTTAACAAAATATAAAGTATAAGAGAATAATAGAAACGTAAAAGAAAATACATAACAAACGAAATGTTTATATTAAACATGTGAAAAATTTAAAGTCTTCCAGTAGCGTTTAGAAAATGGTACACATCTGCTTGACATCATAGAAATAGCAGTCATGTGAATCAGTAATTTAGTACGACGATCTCCTAGCAGCCAAGGGAGGCCAAGTAAGGGTTTTCTACATACATTATTGTATGAAGCTGCCTTTTTGTTTGTTGCTTCGTGTGTGTGTGGTTGTGTGTGTCGTGTGTGTGTGTGTGTGTGATGTGTGTGGTGCCGTTATTTTATTTTTTCCTTCTGTTTACTGGCTTTCTTATAGTTCACCTATACCATATATCAATAATAATAATTAACTAATAATAATAATTAATAAATAATAACTAATAAATAATAATATAATAAATAATAATATATAATAATAATAATAAAACTATCTGTTTAAGATAAAAACATTATGTAACTAGAAAAAGTGGAACAAAGTAATTACAAATCTATTGTACCCTTTCATGTGTCAAAGTTATTGGGAACATAGTAATAAATTTTTTTTCCCTCTTACCCTTCTCATTGTGTCAAAGTATTATGTACAAATAATAATCTCGTTGCCCTTCTCGTGTGTCAAAGCTATTGGGAGAAATAGTAAAAACTCAATTACCCTTCTATGTGTCAAAGATATTGGGAAACAAAGTATAAATCTATCTTACACCTTCTCATAGTGTCAAAAAGATATTAAGATTTATGAGTCATTCCTCGAATTTAATTGGCTGGCTGTCCGTGATGGCAAAGCAAATACAGTTCTCTGATTGTTTACCCTTTAGCGTAACAAGATTACGTAATGTTTAGGGGTCGGATGAGCAGAGGCAATTGACCTACAATGTTTTAGTGTTGATCTGCATGCCAAAGTGATGACATGCGTTATTGGTGGTGAGATCTTGTGGAATAATAATAATAATAATAATAATAATAATTAATAATTATATAATAATTATAATAATAATAATAATAATATATAATATAAAAATAAATAATAATAATAATAATAATAATATATTTTGAGCGATTGGGTATAGTAAAGATTGAGATTGCTTTGCTGACTTCTGCTGGTAAGTTGAAACTTCTAATTTTAGTTACCTTGTTAATGAGTGCTGTATGTCAGTTAGGCATGGTAGGAAGAGATATATTTTTGTTTACTGTTGGATGAAACATTGTTTGTGAAATTTTAACATGAATAATTCATACATGCTTGAAAAAGTCTTGTATATTTTCATTTAACCTGAACCAATAATATATTAACAACAACAACACAACAACAACAAAAAGTAACATTCAACAACATACCACTTCATAGATTGTTGCTGGAAAAGTTAATATTAACAAAGGTAATTTTAGTGCAAAAAATTGTTGCAAATAAAACATAAGAAATAAATTTTTTATAGTTAAAATAAAAGAAAGTAAAAGAAATTTATATAGTGACAAAATAATAGTAAAAGAAACAAAAGGAAAATAAATAAAGTCTTTATTTTCTATTTTATACAAATGACTTGAATCAATTAATCAATAGATCAATAGATCATAGATCAAAGATCAATGGATCACGACATGGGTAGGAATGCTGGAAGGCAGTTGATTTACATGATTACTGCTTTACTGCTTTAGGTATGTAAAATTGCAAATTTTTTAAGTTATAAAATATAAAAAAGAATAAATTTATTAAAAACATAATGTTTTAAAGCAAAATAAACAAAATAACATAAATAGTTATAGTAAAATAAAACCAATAAATAACTTTTATAGTTAAAAAACTAATGTTTATAAGAAAACAAAACAAAATAAATAAAGTTTTTGTTTATGTTATACAATAATATGATACTTGAATACTTCATATATCAATTAAGATTCAAAGATCATAGATCAAAGATCATGGCATGGTAGAGGACAGAGTGGTGGTGTTGTGATTTACTGATTTACTGCTTTACTGCTTTACAGATTTACTGATTTAAATGTATGTGTAAAAATGCAAATTTGTTACGTTATAAACATACATATTACAGCAAATTAAACAATATATTTAAAAGCAAACAAATAGAGTAAGAGTAATTAAAAAGCTTTTTTTAAATTGCAATAAACAAAAGTCAAAACATAAAGAAATAACATGTAAGAAATAAAAATAGCAAACAATTTATTTTAGTTGACGTTTATGTAACAAAGTGAAATTGAAAAAATAGAAATGTCAGTCTGCACTGCATCGGTGTCGGAACCAACTATGCACCCTACGCGAGCCGGCGTTCGAGCACCGGTGCCTGTACCAACTCTGTCTCCTTCTCAGTCTCCTTTCTCAGTCTTCCTCCTTCCTCCTTCCTCCATTTTCTCTATGCACTCCGTGCATTTTAACTTCATGTTATTTCAGGTGTAGCCCTCCTCCGGAGGTTCCGCGCAACACCATGGTCTTTCCTATTCCTCAATTTCATCTTATGCACTCGTGATCTAAACCTTGTGTTTATACGTCCAGTTAGGGACCCTCCTCGGAGGGTTCCAAACACAATTCCTTCCTCCTTCCTCGTTCTTCTTCCTCGGGCATTTCTACTTCTTTTATTTCAGATGGGCGACCTCCTCACGGGGTTCCAAAACACCACTTCTTCCTCCTTGCTCCTCTCTCCTCCTTCCTCATTCCCCCTTAACGTTCTCTTACCGCACTCGCGTGATTTCATGCCTTCTAAGATCCTTCGATCTGAAGGAACCAGCACCCCTTTTCCGAAGGGGTGCCACTCGTCCGGAACCTCGATTCCAGGCAGACGGAGTCTGCGGCACAAACAGACAACCGGAAATACATAGATTACCTCACGAAACTAATTAATTATTTATTTGTGTTTCAGCACACTTTTGTCGGTTACCTGGAATTAAGTTTTTTTTTTTTTTTTTTTTTTTTTTTTTTTTTATATTTTTTATTTGCCGGGGGGGTACCAGTAATCAAGTTCCTAGGAAGTCACTTTCCAGTTCCAGGTTCCTGGAATCCCTTCCAGGATTCCAGGATTCCAGGATTCCAGTCCCCTATTCAATATAGCTCTTTAACTACTATATATATTAATATATATTATATATAATATATATATATATAAATTATATATATATATAATAGTATATATAATATATATACTATGTATATATATATATATATTATATATATATAATATATATATATATTATATATTTAGTTGAAACATAATATTAATAATAATATATAACATAATTCTAGTAAAACAATAATAATTATATATTTCCTAATAATATTTAATAATAATAATAATATCCTAAACAATATTAAATAATGATATTAAAGCTTATCTAGACTTAAATAATTTTGGGCTTTGACCCTAGTGATACTTTGCCGCTTGCAAAAAGAAATACTTCCAAAGCGTAAATACCTTAATTAATACTTAATAGTATATTAATGTAAAAATAATAGGATATGTACCAACTCCAATTTTAAAAGAAGAATTCCAATTTTTGCTTCGGGCTGAGCCCAATTTTCACCCCCCCTAAAAAGATGAACATTAAATTCGGAATTTTCAGCCGAGTTTGACTATATAAACACCAAACTGTACGCTTTTTCTCACGCTAAAACGTCGTTTTCGAGTGCTTTTCTGTGTCTGCTATTTCAGACTTGTATTTTTCAATTTCTTCAAACTTCAGATGTCCCATTTGACATTTGTCGAAACTCTTAAACTATTTTTGGAAATGACTCAAACTAAAAAATATACAAAGATTAGGACTATTATGAAAAGTATGTAGGATACAGAATTTTGATATTTGACCCTATATTTTGAGTATTGGTCATTTTCAAAACCTACTATTTTTGTTTTCAAATTGAAAAATTGGGGGTATTTCTTTCGTTATCCGATCGCATGAAATTTCAGGACATTTGTAGTTGGAGATGCACACTTCCTTACTTAGATAATTTCGTTGTATATGCAGTCGTTTGGATTTGTTCTTGAACAAATTTTCAAAAAAAATTTTGCGTGAAATTTTTAAAAATTTTCTTTTGAGTATATATGTTGAGAAAAGCAAATCTATCCAACGTAAAAAAAGTCTGTATTCTCCCCGTTTATATCATAACTGCTGACTAATATTCTGTATCTAGATTTTGAATCACGATACAGGAAGCAATAAATAATAGAATGTCAATATTTATCCTTTTCACAAAATTCAAAACTCTTGATAAAAGTGGAATATGGATTTTTTTTCTACTTATCCGATCAACATAAATTTTTCAGTTTTGAAGTAAATCTGGCCGCGCCCTATGTTTTTTTTATCGTAGAAAACACCCTTTTCGATCTCAAAGAAAATTATTAGAAATTTCCCCAAAATTATTTTTGTAAAATTTGATCAAGGAACAAAATCCAGAAAGCACTGCATATACAAGAATTATCTAAGTAGAAAATGGTGCATCTCTTCTACGATACAAATGGTCCTGAAAATTTATGCAATCAGTATTAAACTGAAAAAAAACTATGTCCAATTTTTAATTTGAAAACCCAAAATAGTAGGTTTTGAAAATCGATCAATGCTCAAAATATGGGCAGTCAAATATAAATTCTGTTCTCCTAGACTTTTTTAGATATAGCCAATCTTTGCTATACTTCAATTGTTTGAAGTCATTTCCAAAAATGAGTTTAGGGAGTTTTGAATACAATGGAAAAATATTGAAGTTCGGAAGAATTGAAAAATTACCAAAGCAATGACGTACAAACACAGAAAACAACACTCAAAACGAGCGTTTTAGACAGTCAGAAACAGTGAGAGTTTGCCGTGTTTAATAGCGTGGTCAGTCCAACAATACGGCCTGAAAACGTGCCGATTTTATGTCCATTTTTAGGCGTTGTCGAATATTGGGTTGTTTAGCTTGAAGCCAAAAAATGTCGCCAAGCCCCTATTACAAATATTCATATATTTTTTTTTATTTAAATTACAACGCATTTATTAACCCTACTCTTATAATTTTTCCAATAGTCACACAAAAAGCAAGTTCATCTGCGGTTAGACGAACGAAAGAAGTTTTATACTTCACTGAACGGCAACAGTCACGTATCTCGTTTTTTTCTTCATCGAACAATGTAAGAAATGAGAATACATCATAAGAAAAAGCATATTAAAGTCATTACTAATAATCCGAGCGATATAGATCGGTGTAGAAAAACACATTATTGTAAGGCCATTGAGAGAACGCGTTAAGAAAATTTTGGAAAAAAAATATATCTGTTATCCGAAATCGAATTAATAAATTTAAAAGTCTGAAAAGAAAATATTTCATATAAACTCGTAAAGTTAAGTTAACGGTTAACGGATGTAGGGGAAAATTTTTAACTCGTTAATAGTCCGTTACTTCTTTTCGTAAATTAACGAAAGCGTTAAAAGTTAACGAAAAAATTAACGAGTATAAATTAACGACATTAACTTTAGACGCTGTTAATGACCCACCTTTGTATATCTAATCATGACACATGTAAATAAAATAAACGAATAATACAAAGAAATGAAATAACGGTGTATCCAATCAATAAAATAAATACGAATTAAAAGTAAAAACGAAGTGTGGTTTATACTAAAATTAAACAATAAACTAGTTAACTGAACATGCAAGAAACAAGAAAGGTAGTAATATCACAAGAAGTAAATATAAATATATTGTGAAAAAACATTATTGTATTGACCTTTTTGTAGTTAGGAATGACATTCCTTGAAAAGAGGGCACTAGCCCAAATGGGTCCACAGGAAAAATAAGGGTAGCACAGACACAACATCAAATAAATTTCCTGTACAGCCCGCGCAGCATAGGCGTACTTCCACTTTAGTTAGCGTGTAGTTAAGTTCTAGGTTAGCTTACACAATTTAGGTGTAGCTTACGTTTAGGTTAGTCTATGGTGCTAGGTCATATTCTACTTATCTTATACGTAGGTATATAATATATATAGTATATATAGATATTAATATATAATATATATATATATATATATAATTTATATATATATATATATATATTATTATATATATATATATATATTATAATAATATTATAATATATATATATATATAGTATATATTATAATATAATATATATTATTGATGGGTACGATTATGAAATTTTGTTGCCGATGACGTGACGATGACGATTGAGCAAAAATTTACCGATGACGATGAACGATGACATTAACTGATAAACGACTATTTAAAATTTCTTTCTCTCTCTCTCTCTCTCTTCTCTCTCTATATATAATATATATATCAGTAATAGATATATATTTATAATATATATATATATATATATATAATATTATATAGATATAAATATATATTATATATTATCATATATATACTAGAAGGCTTGCAGGGGGGTCAGGGGCTTCAACCTCCCGAAATTATTTAGCCATGAAAATTTTTGATCCTTAAGTCTCAATAATTATAATAATAATAATAATAATTAATAATAAGCGAAATAATAATAATAATAATAATAATATAATAATAATAATAATAATAATAATAAAAAATAATAATAATAATAATAATAATAGTTACTCAATGAAAATTGAAAAGTATATTAATGGAAATGAGAGACATATTTGTGGTCCGTAAACGATTTCTAGGTCAAATGGCTGTTCCTCATACATGTATAAAATATTTAGGCCAGGGACTTAATGTAAGGGTTCCAAGTTTGCAGATGATAGAAATTGGCTACCTCAATAAGGAAGCTAATGATGGATGTATAAAGATTTAGAAGATAAGGAGGGAGCTGTGCTGTAATCGTTGATGTAATGAGCAGGTTCATTCCTTCTTTTACGTTAAATTTTTCTTTCCTCATTCAATTCATTCTTAAAACTAAAATCTTATCTTTCCTCATAATCATAGTTGTCGTTCGTGCCTTGTTCTTGCGCCATTCAGACTAGAGACAACAGTGCCTATCGAGGCTGGAAAATTCTCGTTCTCCAATCACTCTCGATAATTTTCATTCAGCCTAGGAAATCGTTGCAAGGATACTCTTCGACGAACAAAGCAGGCTATTCATCAAAGAGAAAGTACGCAACCCCTTGTTCTACCTAATACTATGACAAATCTTTCATCCTCTAGCAACTTCTGTAATCATGCCTTCACCTCTTATTCGATCATGATCATTGTGTGCTAATTCTTCCAACTGAAAAGGCAAAATTCTTCGGCCTCGCTCACTATCATTCTCTATGTCTCAGAATTACTAGCACTTATCCCTACAGTGTTGAAGCTTGCTCACAAGTAGTCCAACCCTATCCGAAAGAAAGAGAACCGCATACTGATCCGTTTAACTAGTGACCCTGTAGCTCTACTCTAAGTTATTCTATCTAAGATCTTTGAACCCTCTCAACTCCACCTTCTATAGTTCAATCTGGGAAACTATTCCGATCACAGAACGGCTTCGTTGCACAGAGTCACTGGCGATATTACATTCCATCAAACCGATTTATGGAGTTTTTAGCTCTAGGAAACTACTTGAGAGACATATGCATAGTGGCGCTTGACATATCCAAAGCATTTGAGCGAGTATGGCATGCGACACTGCTCTCCAAGCTCCCCTCCTTTAGGTTCCTCTTCTCTTTGCATTACTATGGTATGTCTAGTTTCCTTACAAATCGCTCAATATCAGCTGTTGTTGATGGGCGACTTCTTTTTTCTGTCAATAATGGTGTTCCTCAGGGTTCTGTCTTATCTCCTACTATATTCCTACTTTTCATTAATCATCTTCTCAGCTGCCCATTTAACTCTATCAATTCATATGCCGATGACTCGACCCTCATTCTTCAACTCATATCAATTCTACTTCCTCTTTACTTTCTAGAATTGCCTCTCGTTTTAATCTATCCGATTCTATTCGTTGGGGTCGTCTAAACTTTGTGAAATTCAATTTCTTTAAAAACCCAACTTCTACAAATCTCCTTCTCAAAAACACCTTCATAACTTTCTAATCTCTTTCGACGGTTCTGTCTGTCTCTCCTGTTGACAATATATAAACATCCTTGGCCTGTAACATTGAACAAAAAAAAATCTATGGGAAACCTCACATCACAACAGGTTGCTAGGCGCCGCCTTTCAAAGAACTTGGACTTGCCTACCTTCTTCAGCTTGCTTGCAAGCTATCGCCAAGTGCTCATCCGCCCATGTATGGAGATTACTGCTCTCATCATCTGGGGAGGGCGGGGCTCTGATTTCACACCTCTGCTTTGACAGGTCGGAGTCAAGCGCCCAAACAAGCCTATAAACTGTTCTGTACCTTTCCAGTTCACACTGACCCTCTATCTTTGAAGCGCGATGTTGGTTGCTTATCTCTATCCTATACGTACCGCAGCGGCAAGTGCTTTGAGGACTTATCACTCGCGTATCACCAACTTTACGACCCCTTCGTAGCACAAGGGTGCTGTATCTGCGCCGAGTATGGTTGACATTGGTAACTCCAGGCTAGTTTGCTGTGTGCTTCCTTCTTTCCCACCACCCTTCTGTCTGTGGAATTCTCATTCCATTCCTCCTGTTTCCTGATGAATTTAATCTCCTCACTTTAAAGAATGCGTCTGTGCTCATATGCGTAATTTCCGCTAGAGGGTGAACTTTTGCGAGTAACTACACCCCTCCATTGAATTAGGGCTCTGCCCGTGAGTGTGGTGATCACTGTAAAAAAAATAATCCTTGAATGGGCAGGTTATATGGCAAATGAACGGAATCTCTATCCTCCATCAACATCATTCAGATTATCCAGAGAAATCGTACTCTCTTCAACAATACCCTCAGATGGATCATATGTCTCAACCACACAAATTTTGACCTTTCCAAACTTAAATTTAACTATTAGACTTCTAGTACTCACACCAGGGTTGATCTACCCTAGCTCTCTACCACAATTCACTCATCAGAATTGCAAATCTTTTTATCCCCCTCTCATTCTTCACAGCTCACACAAACACATTTCACACCACACCACTTATTTTCACCGTTTCCTCTCATCTTGTTTCAGTCACAGCGAGCGAATCAAATTTGCCCTTTTCTAAAGGTACATCCATCACCTCTCTCCTCATCTTTTCCAACATTTATTCCTCTTGACATTTCATATACAGATACGAATCATACATTTTAGGATAGAAGGGCTTACTGCCGATCACGACCCTCCGAGGCATGCATTAGCATTCCAGCAAAAGAGAAGTGTGAGTAGGCAGCCAACCTTTAAGACTGCCAGCCGTCCGTTAGTCGCTTTCTAATACACGCAAGACATACGATCGTGGCCAATTTTTTTCTCCTACACGTTATTTGAGGCCAAGGGATTAGGATGTCTGTAGAGATGCTTGTCTAGAAAGGGTGTGGATATAAGGTATTGGTATATGATCTGTTGTCTGAAGGATGAGGGTGGATATCTGAACGCATACAGAAAAAGGAGAACCATTAGACTGGAATGGTCTACATACTTTAAGCAAAAATGGGATTATTTATATCTAATATATACATATAGATATATATTATTAACGAGCTATAATATACTATCTGTTATATATTTATCCGTATAAGACCTGTATGGTACGATATATATATATATATATATATATATATATATATATAATATATATATATATATATATAGTATATAGATATATATATTATATACTTATATTATATATATGATATATAAATATTGATATATATATATATAATATATTATATATATAATAATATATATATATATATATATATAATAATATAATATATATATAATATATATTAAATATATATATATATATTATATTATATAGCTATAACTATATATATATATTATATATATATACTATATTATTAAAAATTATATTATTATTATTATTTATTATTATTGATTATTATATTATTATTATATATATTTTATTGAGTTTTAATATTATTCAAAAATTCTTAAAATTTGTTCAATTAATCGGCAAAATTAATCGGCGAAATTTGACCGGATGACGATGACGATGACGATTTGAAAAAAATATGCCGATGCCGATTTTGCCGAGGACGATGACGATTAATCGATCCCATCACTAATATATATATATAATATTGATATATATATATATATATTATATATATATATATATTGTATATATATAATAATATATATATATATATACTATATATATATATTATATATTAAAGTTATAAAAATAGTTATATAGTATATAATATATACTTTTATTATATATTAGGTCCCAGCGTCTGATTAGCCGTCCATACTAATTCTTAAAAACTATCTTAATGCCTACAGTAAAACGGCAATACATTGCTGAATGGCTGGTCCAATGCTATCCAGAAAATGTAAAAAAAAAAAAAAAATAACAATAAAATATGTATATCTCAAAAACTACAATAGCTTCAGCGAAAAGGAATCACATTTTGGATCCTCGTAAAATTTGCGATAGGAAAATTAAAAAAAATAAAAAATAAAAAAAATTATTTTTAATAATTATAGTAAATGATTAGAAGGCTTAATTTAGGACCTTTTATTGTTTCCGTTAAAATAAAGACTCTATTAATTTTTTTTTTTTTTTTTACTAAGAACTACCAAGGGTTTCTACCCGCCCCGATGGCAGATCGCGGTCTCTCTGGCTTCGGGACTACGGTGGTGATTATTTTCCCCCCCTTCCGGGAGGTCTCCGGAACCCGCTCTTTTGGTATTTGGTTGTCGCGGGGTTTCCTCCGCCCCTCCCCTACGGGGTAGGAAAACTCCCCTATTTTCCCCCGTCGCTCGAGCCCCCTAGTGTGCTGTAATTAAAGCAAAAAAATTTTTTTTATATTTTACATTTTCCTAAATGTGAAATTTTTACGAGATTCCAAAATGTATTTCCTTTTCGCTGTAGCTATTGTAGTTTTTTGAGATAGATTATTTTTTTGTTTATTTTTTTTTTTTTTACATTTCTGACCAGATTGGACCAGCTTTCCAGCAATGTATTCCGTTTACTGTAGCATTAAATAGTTTTAAGTATACATATGACGGTAATCAGACGCTGGCAGTATTATATATAATATAGTAGTATACGATATATAGTATAATATATATAATCTATATAAATATATAGATATACATATATATATACTATATATATATATATTATATATATATATATAATATATATAGTATATTATATATATAAGTAATAATATAATATAATATATATATATATATAAAATATAATATATATATATATATAAAATAAAGGAGAAAGATGATTTCTATAACTCACCAAAGAATCTTCAATTCCATTCTCCATATCCTCACAAAAACTACATAGCAACAGGAGAAAAAAGATACATTGCTGAAATGCTAGTCCATTTTAGTGCGGAAAATGTTATATAAAAAAATAATAAATAAATAAAAAAACTAATCCTAAAGATATTCGGGAGTGTAAGAATATTAAAATCTCTGCATCTATAGAATACATTATTTGGAAATACCTGCGTTAAAATGTAGATAGGAAAATGTGTAAAAAAAAAATAAAAAATAAATAATAAAAAAATTATTGTAAATATATTATATACAATCATATGCAGTCTACTCACATAGTTGTAATATATTGTAAATTGGTTCTCGCTTAAAATACATATATCAACAGTTTATTGATTTTATTTTTTTTATTATACTAGAATAACACCAAAGGTTATTAACCGCACGAATCGTAGAGTCGGGAATCTCGAATCGGACCTATCGGAGGAACTGGGAATAGACTAATTCCCCCCTCCGGGAGAGGTCTCGGAACCCACGCTCTTTGTATATTGGTGTCGCGGGGTTTCTCCACCACCTCCCCTACGGAGAGAATATGAGAAAACGTCCCCCCCTTGTTTCCCGTCGGACTCGAACACCCTATAAGTTACTGTAATAAATTGGATAATAAGTAAATAATATTATTAAGTCCCTTGTCAATAAAAATAGGATCAAATATTAATTTTGATTATTTAAATTTTTTTTTTTTTTTCATTTCCTACTAAATGTTTTACAGGATTGCAATGTATTCCTTTTCCATGTAGCTATTGTAGTTTTTAAATTTGATATATTATATTTTTTTTTAAGGTATACCCAACAAGAACCAAAAAAAAAAAAAAAACAAAAATAAAAAAAAAAAAAAAAAAAAAACACACCCCCCAAAAAAAAACCCCAAGAACCACCATAAAAACAAAACTAAAAAAGTGGAACCAAGCCATTACCAGGCAGTATTCTTATTCCTGTAGCATATGATAGTTTATTGAGATAATAAACGTGAATTGAAAATAAAATTTTGAGTTAATGAAATACATTAGCCAAATATTATAAAAAAAAATAATAATAATAAAAATAAATAACTAATAAATAAACTAAAAAATAATATAGAATATAAAAATATAAATATAAAAATATAATAAAAATAAAAAAAAAAAAATAAAATTAAATAATAATATAATAAAAATAATAAAATAATAAAATAAAAAATATAAGAAAATAAAATAATAAAAAAAAAAAATTAATATAAATAATAATATAATAATATATAGAAATAAAATAAATATATATAATAATATAAAAAATATATAAATAAATATAAAATGAAGATAATATGATATGACTATATACATGATAATAAGTAATACATTATGTGATACATGATAATAATCTTTCATAGATACAATATAGATATAATAAATTTACATTAACCAGGTTTAATCGAAGAGACAAATCAATTAGTTGCAACATATTAACAATAAAAAAAAACGATAAATCTTAATCAAAATCTTTTTATAATTAATCTATATCATATTGCATATAACAAAACCCATATAATAAGAAAAGAAAAAAAAAATAAAAATATAAAACGAAACAAAAAAAATATTATACCATACTACAAAAATCAAAGAGCAAAATTCAAAAAAATAAAAAAAAAAAATTAAAAAACAAAAAAAAAAAAAAAAAAAAAAAAAAAATAAAAAAAAAAAATATACAAAAAACATCTTATACACACAGAACAAAACAACAAATAAAAAACAAAACAAGCAAAATAAAAAACAAAAAAAAATAAAGAATACATAAAAAAGAACAATAATTCTATCACAAGCAAGGAAATACAAGTATAGATTATCTTACATATATGCTCGCAGGCTCTCAGAACAAATATTAAAAATTCATCCTGTAAGCCCACAATACAGCACATCAGATATACACATGAAAAAAAATAACATCCTTTCGATTAACAATACTCATAATTATTTGATATAATTCATACAAAACGAAACCATACTAACACAATCACATAGATTAAGAGCTCAATACAGAGACAAAGCATATACTCGAAGAATATACTACTAAGAGATTATATACCTAATAACATATAATAACCTTAAATTACACACAATACTTAGAAGCAAAATAGGAAAGGTATCAATGATATTAGGAAAAAAAGATATAATAAAACAAATAGAATAAAAGAATAAATAATAATTATATGACAAAAAAAAAAAACCCCCCCATTACTACTAAAATATATATATATATAAACAAAAAATAAAATAAATAAATAAAAAAATATTTAAATAAAAAAAATAAAAATAAAAAAACCTAATAATAATAAAAAAATATATAAAAATATAAAATAAATAATATATATAGAAAAAAAAAAAATATAATATAATTAATAATAATTATAATAAATTAATTATTATTAATAATAAATATATATGGCCAAAGTAAGAAATACACATAATATCTCAATTAAAACAAGATTATAAATTACAAGAAAACTTAAATATATATATGAAATCAGCGTAATGATATATGTATGAATAAAAAAAAGGATTTTTTTTATGCTAATAACATATATATTTGGAATCAGCGTATGAATTTTTTTTAATTTTTTAGGGGGCTCGAGCCGACGGTGGAACAGAGGGGGACGAAAGATCCCCCCAAGTTCGTCACAAACATGAGCCGAGAGACTCTCGAACTTTAATATGACATCATTATGCGGAAATTACCTAGTAGTATTCTATAATTAGTTAAAAAAACAAATCCGTTTTTCATACATTTCATACGAACTGAGATCAAAATAATGTTATTAGTTCCTTGACTTATCTTAGTAATTTGCGATTATCTATAGCTGTTAAATGGGTAACTTTTTTAGGTTCAATAATTAATAATTATACTATATTTAAATTAATATTAATATATATAATTAATAATATAAAGCGGAAAGTATTCTAATATATAAGTCTATATATTAATATATATATATATATATATATATATATTAATATATGATATATATTATATATATATAACTATATTATAATATATATTATATTATATTATATATATATATATATATATTATAGATATATATATATATATATATATAGTATATAATTTAACGTCAGACAGTTATTTTCGTTGAAATCATGTTGATAACGAAACGTGACTGGTTTTGTTATTCGTATATATAGAAGCATTAGTGATAATGGGTTATGAAACTTATATCACTTTAATACTTTTCTATTGATGTCATATAAGAATGCCAGAGTGTTTGTGCGTTTGTGAATTTTTTTGGGGTTGTCATATTCACGCTATTTAACTTTTAAATATAACGAATATTATTTTTTAAAAAGTGAATTTTATATATCGATTCGTCACCACGCCCTATAAAAAGGCTACCCCGATCGAATTTATCAATCACTCTACAATTGATCTTTCTAGCGTTAAGAAAGGGTCCGAGGGAAAAGAAACGATGCCGAAAAAAGAAAAGCTTTCCTCGAACGAGCAGAAAAATACCCTTTCCAGAGATTTCTTAAAATCTTTCGAGGATTTGAAATCCGTCTCAAAATCAACACCTTTCGTTAATAATGAAGAAGATTCGGATGCCATTTCAAAAACATTATATAAAAAGAAGGCATTAAAGAAGAAAGTGTTAACCCCTGTTAAAAATCAACCGGAAGCGTGCAGCATAAGAACTATCGCAGATGTTAATAATTTTGGACCAACCGAGGCCATGGAGCATTACTTATCTGGCCTTCATGTAAAAAAGCTAACATCTAACTATAAAGACCCGGACGCCCTTTCAACAAAATTAAATAAAAAAAAAGAATTGAAGAAGAAAGGAGTAAATGTTTTCCGTCAAAATGAACCTCCAGAGTTCAATATAACTCGCGACGACATGAAAGATTGGACACCACCTCAAACCATGGATCTCATCACATCTTACCTGAATAGAGAAAGCAGTAACACAGCTTCAACAATTTTGCGTGAAAATAAACCCCCCGCGATTGGCAATTTATACCACGCTGATCCAACAACATTAATTAAAAGAATGGAATTGAAGAACGCGCGTCAAAATATCAGCCACCTCAATCTTCAGACCCCTCATCACGCACCATTCATAAATGTTAACTCACCATCGAAAGAAGAGTTTTTTGAACAAAGTTCGAGCGGACGATCGGGAACGAAACCAAAAAAAAAAGAAACAAATAAAAGCATTGAAGAGTGTCGAGAATATTATAATAATGATGAGTCTCGAGAATACCGCAATCTCGCTGATAACGAAGAGTGTCTAGGATATTACAATCTCGATGATAATGACGAGTATCAAGAATACTGCAATATCGATGAGGCGATGAATTCATCGACGAGCGAAGAACGTAATGCTTCTCCCACCAACTTTGCTAATCAAAAACCTAAGAATCGAAAGAAAGGGATCGTTGGCAAACGGAAACATTTGAGTGGAATTATAACTCACCCCGATATGCGCAGAAATAAAGAAAAAATGCAGGAAGAAGTTTACGACTACGGGTCTGCATATCCTGGTATGTCTTCAATCGTGAGAGATCATGACGAGATTCACGGTCATCCTCGAGAAGTGCAAACGCTGGCAGATTTGGTTCGGGATAAAGCAAAAATAAATTAAACTAAAAATTTTATTTTCTTATAAACATTTTTATCTTATCTTATATAGCATGTTGAATAAAAAAAACTACCTCTATCCTTCTTTCTTTTTACCAAATATTTTGACACTTTTTTTACGTAAAAATTTATTTCATTGTTTACATTGTTTCATTGTTTCATATATATTTTCGTCTTTTAACAAAGTGTTACGAAAAAGTTTTAGGAAAATGTTTTTTTTTTGTGTGTAAGATATTTTTAATGTTGTCTAAACTTTGTAATAGCTGGAAAAATATCCGTCATCTTTGCAATTTTTAGTTATACATAATATCTTTAATCCATATACACCTACGTACACACTCAAATAACACCTCTCGCATATTTTTTTTAAAAATAGAGTTGAAACAGGAAATTAAAAAAACAATAAAATATAAATTTAAATTTACAAATTTTTATTTTTAATATAATAAAAGATTTAATATAATGAGGTGGCGAAACGGATCCCATTGCCTCCGTCGAGAAGCTATTTGTTGTGAGTGTGGCTTCAATCGTTTATGTTTTGT
Source organism: Trachelipus rathkii (assembly GCA_015478945.1). Classification (NCBI taxonomy): domain Eukaryota; kingdom Metazoa; phylum Arthropoda; class Malacostraca; order Isopoda; family Trachelipodidae; genus Trachelipus; species Trachelipus rathkii. The sequence goes on from JABUQX010064715.1 coordinate 22,358, forward strand.
TGTTTTATATCTCATTTCCGTTTTTAGAGAGTTTGATGAGTGGCGATCTTATGGTTGCATTTTTTTATATTCTAGGTTGATCACGACCCATAGTCAACCCTAGTAACTTTGAATAAAAATTATTGGTAGCATTTGGGTTTATATGTTTGTCCTTACGACGACACCCGCTTGAGAATATTTTTTTCATTCTTCATTTTACTTTCATTCTTGTAAATAATGAAAAAATTCCAACCAAATATTATGAATAGCTTGTTCTTTTCCAGTGGTTTCTTTGTTTTATAAATCCATCAAAGCTTTGGTCTGAGAGTCCGCTTCAATAAAACGAAAATCATTCATCCCGCAACGTTACAATGCCTCCATTTTTGGGGGAACTGAATGATTGTTCACTATATGCGTCTATAAAGAGTAATAAATCCATCGTGAATGCAAATATAAACGACAAATGATAAATGTTTTTATAGTAAAAGATATTTTACGGAAAAATTTAATTTGTACCTCTCATTCTATATTCATTTCAATGTTCGTATTCTTCATCGCGTCATCCGTCATATCCGCATCATCTTCAGCCTCACCCACTGGAATTCAGAGAAAAGTGCACAAATGATGATAAAAATCGTGTATTCCGCTCACAGAAGAAACATGGGGGTGTGGAGTAGAGGTTGAAGGTAGTTGCGGTATTTCTCTTAATAGCGAATCGTCTTTTGTCGTCATATTTAAACAGAGGAAAATCAATCATAGTGACGTATATATATATATAGTATATATTATAATAGATATATATATGATATTATATAAATATATGTATACTATATATAGTATATATATTATAAATATAGGGTTTCTATAATATAGTAATATATTATAATATATATTACTATTATATACTAATATTATTCTATATAAGTATAATATACATTAATATAATAGAGTAAACTAAAGAACAAAATACTACAGCTACAAGGAATATCGGGTGATGTAAATTCAACTGGTTCTTGTTCGTTATTTTTCTTATTTCGACCCTCATCACGTCGACTTTTCTAGACTCGTCCGTTTCCCTCATTCAAACGCGTTCTCGTGTACCACTCCAGAAACGCTCGGCCTCACGTAGAGTTCACGTAGCGTCCAGGGCGATTTTTCAAATGCTGTCGAGTTAAGCAATGATTGTTTTGCGTCCGAGGCCAGTACCTATTTTAAGTTTAGTGTTCTTCGGCAGTTTAGGGCATGATACAATATTCTCGATATCTTTCGCAGAACAAATCATTTTTTGATCAAAACATCCTTCTTTTTTTTTCTCTGTTTGGAACGCTGCTTTAGAGTTAGCAAACTGGTGTTTGAAATGAAGGAATTTCGCGGCTTATCGAACTCTTTAAAGTATATATTTTTTCGCAGCACGCCCAGTCATCTTGAAAATCTCTTCAAGCTTTATCATCTGTTTTCAAAATATTTCCTGTAGACGAAATACGGTATTAAGCCGATTTTCATGGTTATGGGTGTGTTGGCGAAAGGCGCGGCTCTTTTTCGAACTCACGTGCTCATTAGTAAGACGATAAATATTGTTGTGACCGAGTGGCTCGTACGTCGTCAATGGCCCAACAGGTCAAAATCTAAGATTGGCCGCATTTTGGAGGGAAAATGGAGCATGTGGATTTAACCGCAGTGCGGAAAATACATCGATGATATTTTTTTCGATATTTTGAAACCTCAGCAAGATCTTTTCGTATAACACCGTGTTTTTACTTTAAAAAGGACTTATATTTTGTTATCGAAAATATATTTTCTATTATTCTTTGTACCCACATAGTTTTTCAATATTTTTGCTTTTTACTTTTTTTACCGATTATATAATATTATTCCCGTCACCAACGTTGTCGCCATCATTTTTTACCGTTTTGAATTTGTGTCCCTCTATTACGGTCGGCTAGAGATTTTTTAAGTTCCCTTCGCATCTGAACGCATTTTTAGATTTTTATGGTTCATATCTTTTCATATGGGTGAAAATTTTATTGCATATTACGCACAAAACCCTGACAGAATTTTTATTCTATTTGTAAAAGAGTACTTGCTGTTCGCATTTAATTAGTAGATCCTTCGTAGTTTTGCTAATTTTCTCGTGGTTTTTCGATTTCAATTGATCGTTAAGAGACCGCTGAATGACCTATAAAAAAAATAAAACAAAATATTAGAAACTTGATGGTTACCGATAGGAAACAATATGAACTAGTTTGCGCTATCTTTCAACCCACCTTAGAACAAAAAAACACTCATTCCACCTGTTTTTAAACGAGGTTTTTTCTTCTTTGTCCGAAAATGCTCTCCCGCCGCTCTTTCCTCCGATGAGATGGGAGTAAGTATAGAAAAAGGAATTTTCATCATTTATACTCTCCGTGCGTAGATATGTTGAAATAAACTTCAATTCATAGATTTTACTAAGAAGATACATAAATATAGTATATATATATAATATATTATGAAATATTAAGTATATATAGTATATATAATAATATAATGTTATTTGCCATTGACGTCGTTTATGTACGCTCATTATAAGTACAGGATTAGCGTAGACTATGAACTGAGATCTAATGTTCGACTGGAGTCACACTATAGGTATATTGAGCATTTAGTGGTATATACGCTAGCGGCGTGTATATTAGTATTATTATATGTATATATATGGATTGCCCCAGTATGAATATATATAAATATTATTATATACTATATATAGTAATAAACTCTGCAAATGGTAAAACTTTATATCTTATTCTATGACTCTAATAAATCTATATATCATAATATCTATATATCTATAGTATCTTAATATATATCTATTATATCTGATATCTATAATCTATATCTATATCTATATCAATAATCTATATCTATAATCTATAATAACTCTATCTATCTATATCTATATCTTATATCTATAATCTATAATCTACAGTATCTATATCTATAACTCTATAACATCATATCTATATCATATATCTATATCTATAATCTATATCTAATATTCTATATAGTATATATATTGATATATAATATATATATATATAGTTAATATATTAGTAATATTATATATATATGTATAATATGTATATATATATATATAATATTATATTAGTATGATATAGTTATATATATAGTATATATATAATTAAATAGTATATATATATATATAATATATATATATAAGTATATATATACGATATATTAATAGATATATAGTAGTATTATATATATATATATTATAAATGTTAAAAAATTAAATGCCCAATTGAAATATGTTAAAAAGATGAACAAAATTATTTAAATCGTTTTAATTGATTAATTAGATAAATTAAATTTACCAAAAAAAATAAACGATTATATTTTATACATTCAAACTTACGCGTAGATTCTTTATAATTGTAGTCATGATCCTAGGTAATTGTCTTGATGTGGGTTATCTTCTCCCACCTTCATCGGTTTGAATTTAACGCAAAGGTTTCAATTTTTTTTTCATATTTTTTGACGTGAGTGGTTTCTTCTTCTTTGTCAGTTTCTGACATCGATGAATTTGATTCACCGGATTTCGAAGATAATTTTGATGAATAAGAGTTATTAGGAGATGAAGATGTAATGGATTTATCACTTTCTTCCTCCTTGTAAAATTTCATATTCCTCATAAAATCGAGCAGTTTTTGCTTCTCTTTTTCGCTCAAATGTTTAAACTTTCTCCTAAATTTTTTATCCTTATCCTTAGAGCGAGAACGCGACTTCTTTTTCGATTTTATTTTTAGAGTGTAATCTGAAATTTAAGCAATGAGAAAAAAACAATATAGCTAGTTTATCATCATATTTTAAATTTAATCCTAAAAACTTCATATTGAAAAATTTAAAATGCATTTTATTTTATAAGGTATTAAGTAACGTATTTGAAAAAGAAAAAAGTTACGAGCTTAGCTTTTGCAAATAAATTAAAACGTTACAAATGAATGTGAATTTTGTATCGAGAAAAATTTAAATATACACACAAATTTAGTAAAAATATAATATTTAATATATACTATATATATATATATATGTATATATTTTATAGTATTATTATAAGTATGTACCTATAGGGTATAAGTTTATATATGTATCAGATGCTAAATTGCTACATATCCCGTATGTGGAAGCTTGATATTATACCGTAGTATTATTAAGTATTTGTAAGTATTTAGAACTTAGCGATAGTACGGTATATATACTATGACGATACGTAGTAGTAAGATTAAGTAGTAAGTAAGTAGTAGTAGGTTTATATGTGTTATAGGTATAAATATATATATCTAATATATATATAATATATATATATATTTATTTATTTGTAAACTTATTTCGTGGTACTAAAAACTCATCCAAATTATCCAAATGTAAAATTTCTTACGTATAATGATTTTCCAAATAGCATAATTTTTCTTGAAATAAACTAACACTTACCGTAATTTTTTTGAGAGTCATTAAAATTTAATCTTTGTATAAATATGCTATATAATGTAATTTTTGACTTTCAATCAATACAATACAATGGATAAAAAATATGTCTAAATGAAAATTTAACAACTAAATAGCGCGAGTTATTGTTAAAAGCAAAATAAATTAGGGAAAAACGAATGCTGCTTAAGCGAAAAGTTAAAAAAATAATAAAATCTTTTGTGAATGTTCATAGTGAATAGGAAAATAGATGGATCATTTCCAAGCATACACCAAATTAGGGAAACGACGAAAGAATTCTATTTATCAGATTCCAAGTAAAATTTAAAAGAGTCAAGTGAGGGTGGCAGGGTGGATCGTTGCTTGAAGTCAAAACATTTTTTTATGCATAACTTATATGGTACTTCTTTTTCGCATCGGAGTTATAATGTTATTGAGCTATTATACGCTAAAGCTAGTGGTATACTATTGGAGGCAATCGTTCAAATTCGTCAAAATAGGAGCGCGGTGTGATTGCGATGCAGGCGGCGAGGTGAGGACGTGTGGTCAAGGGAAAAAGCAAGATGGACGGCTTATAAATTAGTATTTAATGTTATAAAACTTGATTCGAGTGGGTTAAATCAAAAAGGAGGTGGCCGTGCAAATTGAGTTGCCGGCGAGTGTGGACAAAAGTGTGCTCACGTATTATGAAGTGTCTAAAGTAGGCATTTTTTTCTTGAAAATATAAAACTGGGCTTTCACGTAGATTTTTGAGGTCAAGTGAAAATGTTAGTTGGGGTGGTGGTATAATAAGGTAGTAAGTGAGTAAATGGTGGGATATAACATTAAGTCACGTAGGTAGTAGTTAGTGAGTATATAGGAAGGGGACGTAGGTACGGGAGTAGGGTAGTAGGGTTATTATTAATAATCTGAGGAGGACACGCGGGCTATGTGAAGTATAGTGTGAGGTAAGTCTATGAGTATAGATAGTAGTAGAGGGAGGTTAGTGAGTAGGAGCTGCGTAGCATGCGTAATGTGTTCGCGAAGGTGGGGCGAGTTGGAGGGAGTGAGACAGTTTACTATTGGTGGAGAGAAAAATTTAAAGATATAGATGTTATTTTCATGGAACATTGTGGTAGAGTTGGGTGACTTTCGCGTGAAACAGAAGACCGAATGATAAAAAGAATATCGCTAAATAAAAAGTTGTAACGGTCTGGGTAGGCAAGTTATTTAAATATTTAGAACCAGTGGATATTGGTTCTTAGATTTTTTTTTTTTTTTACTAAGTTTTTATCATTTTTTTTTTTTTTTTTTTTGTAAAACGAAAGTTTATTAATAAAAAAAGTTAGAGAAAATATTTAAATTGTCGTATTTTTATTACTATGTATTGAAAATTTATGTCCAAATACCTGAATATATGAAATTTTTCTTATAATATATATATAACACTTCTATTTTGTAATTGAAGGAATAAAAGCGATATGACAGCATATTAATAATTTATTTTTGGTTGTGTATTTTTGTTTATTTTTTATTATTGTCGTATATTATTATTGTTTATTGATTATTTTTATTATCAATATATTTTTTTCTTACATGAATGATCAAATTTTTACAGTATCAACACGAATATATTCAAAGTTATTCTTATTGTCTATTTATTTCCTTTATTTATATTTATAGCATTTGCTTCAATAATATTTTATTCATTGAGGATTGATAAACTTTCATTTGTTAAAAGAAGATTTATTTTTCGAAATTTTCTTACGTTATTTATTGTATTGCCCTAATTGATGTCTTTACATTTTTTTCTTTGTATATATTTATAACTACAATTATCGTTTTATTGTATATTTACTACTATATATTTATGTTGTTGTTTTATTATTATTTTATTATATTTTTATTTATTTTATTGTATTATATATTTTTTTTATATATATATTATTGTTATTATTTTTTTTTTCTTTTTTTTTTTTTTTCTCTTTATTTTTATTATATATTTATATAATAAATTACCTGTTAAATATATATTTTTTTTTTTTATTATTATTTTTTATTATATTTTTTATTTATTTATTATATATTATATATATATTATATTATTATATTTTTTATTTATATTTGATTTATTTTTATATTATTATTTTTATTTATTTATTATTTTCCTCTAAATCTATATTTTTTTTTCTATCTTTTTCTGTATTTTCATTATACAGTTTTTTTTTACTTTTTATATTTTTATTTTAATATTTTTAAATTTTTATATTATTTTGTTTTCGTTTGTAGATTCTTGTATTTGTAAACTGATACAATATTCTTTTAAACTGTGGAGTTATTTTGTTTATTATGATTTAGTATTTTGTTAATATCTTTATTATTTTATACGTGAGTGTCATGTATTTTAAAATAAAATATTCCTGTCTGTCTTTTACAGTGTTCATTTTATGTCTAAAATTTTATTTAATTTTTGTTTTCGTTTTTTATATTTTGCTTCCATTTTTAATGTTGTTATTTTTCTTAGATGTAAATATATTTTAAACTACATGTTATATTTAATATATTGTATATTATTGATTCTAATTTATATCCTCTGTTTCTTCACAATACTTTTAGTTAATTGAACTAATTAAATGTATTCTTGTTTTATAATTAAAATTAAAATAATAAAATCGTATTTTGTATGTTTGTTATTATTTATTTTCATTTTATTGTTTTAATGGTTTTTGAATATTTTATTTTACCTTCTCTATAACCATGGATCAGAGTAAGAGACCTTTTTATAATTATATTCTTGATAGAATTGTTGTCTATATCTTTCTGCTATAATATTTTCTTATATTTTTATCTGTGGTAATTTTTTTTTGTTCACTCTCTATCTAGATAATAGTTTCCTTCCATTTATATTTTCAAATATAAACATATAGGTAATTATATATTATATTATTTTGTCAATTTCGTTTTAATATCATTCAATGAGTGACGTGAAATAAAGTTATACTTTTACGTCCTGATCGTCTCGTGTACATTTCCGACATCCAAAAAAATTCAGAATTTTTTATATTTAAGTAAATTTATGATTAAATGAAGTTTTGATATAAGTAATTACAAAATAAATTTATATCGAAGATTCAAAATAAATGATTTACAAAAAAAGCGTCAAGAAATTGTTAGGAATTTTACTTATATACTTTTTTTTCTGT
>JABUQX010064715.1:32500-36431 GCA_015478945.1 Trachelipus rathkii
TATAATTAAATTTTTCTCAGATACGAGAATCACAATTCCAATTGTAACATTTAGATTTCGTTTAATCAAAAACTAAGCTCAGCGTCTGACTTTTTTTACTATTTCAAAATAATTTGTATTAAATTATTACATAAAAACATGAAAATGTAAATTAGGCCGGCTAGAAACTAAACCTAGGATGAAATTTTTAAGGAAGTTAATGTTAAAACATGAATATACATGATGATAAATGACTCTTAAATTGTTTTTTTTTTTTCTTTTTCATATGCTACATTAAGAGGAGTAATTTCAGAATAAACAGCTTGGCATACGGAAATGAAATCGAAAAAGATAGTCGCGTTCTCGCTCTAAGGATAAGGATAAAAAAGTTTAGGAGAAAGTTTAAAGATTTGAGCGAAAAAGAGAAGCAAAAACTGCCGTGCTCGAGTGAAGTTTGTATCGAGGAATATTAGAAATCTCACAAGAAAGAGAAGAAAGTCGAAAAGTAAATTTTTTTCTCCATCTTCTCATAGCTCTAATTCTTCAAAATTATCTCGAAAACCGGTGAATCCAATTCATCGCCGTCAGAAACTGACAAAGAAGAAGAAAAGGACGGTGTCCAAAAGATATAAAAAAAAAAATTGAAACGCGTTGTTTAAATCAAGCCGATGAAGTGGTAGAAGATATCCTACGATCAAGACAATGGGAGCGCTAGGAAATGATGACTATTTAACTATAAAAGACTCTAGCGCGTGAAGAGTTTGAATTTAAAAAATATATCGGTTTATTTTTTTTTTTTTTGGTAAAGTTTAATTTGGCTATGTGAGAAGTACAATTTTAAACGATATAGAGATAATGGTTGTCTCATTTGTTTTAACGGCATTTTCAATTGGGCATTGGAATTTTTTTTAACAACATCAGCACACACCACACACTAAACACACACACTCACCACACATATATATATATATATAGAGTATATATATATATATGATACTATAATAATATATATATAGTAGTATATATTATAATATATAGAGCTATATATACTAATATATATATATTATTAGTATAATATTATATATTATATATATATTCATATATATATATATATATATATATATATAATATATATATAATATATAGTTAGTTGGTTAATATATATATATATATCATATAGATATATATATATTATACGTGATATTTATATATATATATATATAGTATATATAGTGGTAGGCTTCTGAATGCTAGAATTAAAGTTGATGAAAAGTTTTGTATTGTACAGACGATCGAAACATTAATGGAGAAAACCTACAAGCTGACTACGAGCACACCATCGAGGAGGAAGGAGGGCGGGAAGAGTATTCCTTCCTGAAAAAGAAGAGAAACACGTGAATGAATCCCAGGCTAATATTAAGATGTTATTTTTTGCTCTAAGGTGGGTTAAAAGATAGCGCCAACTAGTTCATATTGTCTGCATGGTAATGGAGAGAATGGAAGTTTATTTTCTTTTTTTTTAGAGGTTCATTCACGGGCGGATCAGAAAAACTGATTTAGTAACCATCGAAAAACCAATGAGAAAATTAGCAAACCTAATAGAACAAGGATCTGCTAATTAAATGCGAACAGCAAGTAGTCTTTTACACATCGAGTAAAAATTTTGTCGGGGCTTTGTGCGTAAATGTTAATAAACAATTTTTACATTGCAAATAAACAATCACGTGATGAAGAACCATAAAAATCTAAATCGTTCAGAACGAAGAGAGCTTAAGAACGCTAGTCCGACCGTAATGGGGGAGCAAAATAAGATCAAAAGGTAAAAATGATGGCAACAACGATGGTGACGGGAGAATGAATCTGAAAGTTGAAATAAGTAAAAGAAAATAGTCGTCCTCGTGCGTAGAACACCACCAGAAAATAGAAACTAACTTGATAACAAAATATAAGTCCTTTTTAAAGAAAAACACGCCGTTATACGAAAAGGTCTTGCTGAGGTTTCAAAATGTCGAAAAAAATATCATCGATGTATTTTCCGCACTGCGGTTAAATCCACATACTCCATTTTCTCCCAAAAAAGCGGCCAATCTTCAATATCACCTGTTGGGTATGACGACGTACGAGCACGGTCAAAAATATTTATCGCTACTAATGAAGTGGTCGAAAAAGACCACGGACTTTCGGGCGAACACCATGACCATGAAAGAGTGCGACGATTTCGTAAAATTTTGTGAAACAGATAGGATGACGCTGAAACAAATTCAAGTCGGGCGTTGAAAAAACAATACCTACAGAGCTTCGATAGCCCGCCGAATTTACCCGGTTTGCACAACACCAGTTAGTAAACTCTAAAGCGGCGTTCGCAATCAGGAGAAAAGTAAAGAAAGGATGTGAGCATAAAATGATTTTCTGGCGGAAGATATCGATAAGGGTGATCGGACATAAGTTTTTTCCTACGAGACCCGGAATGAGGAATCTCGTCCAACGGGGATGATTAAATGTCAAAAGAGTGTACACATCCAGCCCATACAGGAAGAAACATCGTAATTTCTTTACTTCTGGCCGTGTCTCCGGTCGGGGGAGGTACCGGGCATCTATAATCATCTGACGAATGGAGGAGTAACCACAATATAAAGAAAAATACAAACTGTGAGCGAATCGGTGGGCGCCGATTGTCGAAGGAAGCTCCGCAGTCTCCGGCTCGTTCGTAATCCAGGGCACGTAACGTCGAAAAATCTTTAGCATTTAAAGCTGCGAGAAACACAAAACACAAAATGATGTGACGGGGACAGCGAACAATCATGTTTAAACTCACGACATTGAAGAATGAAAATCGCCCTGGACGCTTACGTGACCTACGTGAGACCGACGTTTCTGGAGGCAAGGCGAGAATGGGCGGCCACCGAGAACGCGTTTGAAGAGGGAAACGACGAATTAGAAGAATCCACGAGGACGCCAAAAAGAGCGGATTTCTTCGATCCTCAGAAAATGTTGTTTTTAAATTATCAGGGGGGCCCTTTCACGACTCAAGCGCTAGGCAACGCCATGAAAAAATTAACGACGATGTGCGATTTGCAGAAGCAATTTACCACCACGTCCAACAGAAAGGGCACGACCACGGAAACGGCGGTTTACCAACCCGAGCTTCGAAAAAACGTCGCCCGCTTAATGTGTCACCACGAGAATACGGCGGAGAAATACTACAACGCTACTATAAGCACGATATCCATGGCAGAAACCTATTTGAAACCAAAAAAGGAAGTCTTCTACTACATTTTTCCAACAACTTTAAAATAGATGGCGGAGAAGAGAGCGAAACGGGAGGAAAACTGCAGTTGGAAGACGAAAAGGAGCCCGATGATGATTCTGCCGCGCGTCGTGAAAAGTCACCCGATAGTCCGACGCTCGTCGAAGTTCACGTTGACGCGCCAGCCAAAGCATCCGATCAGATTTTACCCGACGAAGTTTCATCCAGATATGAAACCGAAAAGGCGCTAGATAATGCGCAGGACGAGCCTTCCGAAGAGGAGGCTGGTAAGGCTCCAGACGAGTCACCCGAAAGGGAGGAGGAGGAGGAGGAGGAGGAGGTGGAGGAGGAGGAGGAGGATGCCGATAAAGCACCTGGTGAAAAACTCGACGAATCTTCCGATGAGTCATCCGTTCACGAAGTCGGAGAGGGACACGATGCAGGTGTTGAAAAGGAGGAAGATAAAGAACAAGAACGAGTTGAATTTACATCACCCAATATTCCCCCGAGTTCTGGTAATCGTTCGAAAATCAAACAAGCTATTCGAAGAAAAACATTAGTTGGAAAAAAATCAACACACCTGGAAGGGCAAAAAGAAATACCCGCAGCAAGTGAAAACGGAAGCCAAAACGGAAGACAAAGCGGAGACTCTGGAAATGAAGAACAGCTGGGGTCCATCACTCCAGAAAACACCCGACGAATCGA
>JABUQX010064716.1:5000-37310 GCA_015478945.1 Trachelipus rathkii
AAAATATAAACCCGAAAGTTAGTTTGCGTATGATTGAGTTACTATTAACAAAACACCGCGTTCTATAGGTAACCACTACCAATTACTTAAATATAATACTTACTTTTATACGCTTATACAATGTATTTTTACCAAACCTACACCACAACACCACATCGAAAATTACGACATATTTAAATGAAAGAAAGATAAAATAATAAAAAGATAATTTATATATAATTTTTAATATATGAGAAATGTTCAATTTTAATTAATTTGTTTTTTAATTTCAATTTTTTCTTGTTTCAGTTTCTGTTCTACTTTTACCATATATTGAGTAACCACTTTGTGTTTAGTTTGTTCAACGTTTTAACGTCACTACTAGGCAACCGACACTTATTTATGGTTTGTTTTTTTATTTCAAAATATTCAAATAGTTTTCTAATTTCAATAAAGGTTCTCTTTCAAAATGTTTTTTCTCAATCTTTTTCTTTGTAATTTTTTCGGTATTTTCTTTATTTTTACTACGTTATTTTGTTTAATTTTCCGGCTTTGTCCCGTTAGGTTTTAAAACTCTTTAGATTTTCCTCGCTGTTTTACTTTATTTACATATTTTTCCTGTTTGGTTTTCCAGTTGATTTTTATTTTATGAAGTCTACTTTTTAAATTTTTCACTTTCGAATTTCTTAGGTGCACTGCACCGTTGACGTAATCGGTACCTACGTACCAGAAAATTTCCTCCTCATACAAAAATAGTCTCGGAAAACGGAATCTAGCCACAGGAAACAACGAAGATGAGAACCAGTCCACAAAAAAAACTGGAATGAAAAAAAATTAACAAATCCTAACATGTCAAATTGTCAAATAGAAAATAATAAGGCAAATAATAAATGAAGAAATCTTATCATCCTATCATGAATCCAAGTATTAAATAAGTTATTAAAATAAAATCATAAATTAATCCGTAAGTAAATTACTATAAAATCGGAATCAATCTTTAACGTTTCAACAATTTAACATTAACATTAACATTCAGGACTCTAAAATAATCAATCATTTAAAATTTAAAATGCAAAAATTCAGAATTTCAACTATTTAAATTAAAATTTATAAGAAAAATTAATACAAACAAAAATAATAATTAGTGAGTGGCTACCTGGCCAATGGTGTTGACCAGTTTTTGTTTTTCCCTTTCAATTGTTAATCCAAATTCCAAACTGCAGTACCCTCACCATACCAATAGGTCAGACCATACTGAAATAAAAAACAAAATCGCCTACATGTAGTATACTACGATGATACATAAAATAATAATTCATTTAATCAACCATTAAAGAACTACAACCCATAATTACCCTTACCATGCTAATTTAAAGACAAAATCAACATTCAAAATCCAGATCCGCTTCACCATTCCTCAAGCGAAAACGTAATCCCATGAATGAAATCCTCTCATTAAATTTAAATCCGTAAATTTTAAACCTTACAATTTTAATCCAATTCCAAAATAAATTAAAGTCTCTGTATTTGAATCAATTTTAACTGACGACTGAAAAAATATGAAAGCAAATTATATTTTTCTTATTTAATTAAATTACTTAAAAGATTAATAAAATTGAAATTTAATTTAATTTAAATAATACCCCCCCCAAACACTTCACTTTATTAAATTCCCCCACTTTTTCACTGAAAGTCCAGGCGCTCTCCTTGCTCCTTGACGTTCCATCTTTTTCTCCCGCAATCTCTCGTACAATGCAACCAACCCTAAGAAAAAAAAGAAAGAAAAACAATTATGAGACAAAGTAAAAAAACTAAATTACCAATGCTGTATCTTATCCGCTCTTGTGTGGAGTATTGTTCTTATATTTGGGCGGACCCTGGTTCCACCCTCATTTTGGATAGGGTTGAGTCTATGACTAAAAGACTAATAAACTGTCCTCTACTTTTTAGCTTCATTGACCCTCTCTCTATGTGACATAATGTTGATGCAAACTCTCTTTACAGGTATTACAACAGAAGGTGAGGGAGTTAAATTCTCACATCCCACCACCACTGCATTGCCATCATATCACAAGGGGGCCCTACTTGCACAAGAATAATACTATATGTAAATATTGGAAATTCCAGGCTTATTTATTGTGGTGCTTCCTTCTTTCTGGTCACCTCTGCTCTGTGGAACTTTCTGCCATCATCTGTATTTAATTTTCCTCTCTTTAAAGCTCACACTTGCATTAGGCTTGAGTTTGGGTGGGTCTTCTTTATATTTGTATTCTGCCTCCTTGAAAAGGGCTTTACCTGTAAGTGGTGGTAAAAAAAATTCCTAATGGCAAACTTTTCCACTAGTCAAAATTGCTTAATGATGGGGGGGTGACCTTTATATTTAAAAATATTTAAATATACTTTGTTGCCCCCGGCTCCCCACCTAAACCTCAAGTTATTGTGCCACCACAGCAGGAGGGACCCAGAGATGTTAGAATAATCTTATTGGGAGTTGTCTGATGTCCGTTAAGTCATGCCAGTCTAGTAAGAGATGTCCTGTGTTATCTTTAGTCTAGAAAAAAAAATCTTTGATAGTGGGGGAAGGGTGCTTTATATACTAATTTTGATGTATTCTTGAAGGGAGGACAGTTCCCAGAGGGGAGATTGTGTAGAGAAGAAGAGAGGATGGGGAGTAAAAAGAGTGCTCTTGATAGAAGATTGAAAGGACATAGTGAAGGAGACTTAAGAGAAAATATCTATTCTGGCAGAAAATTGAGTTTGTGAAGGAGATTTATATAGAATATTTTTAGTTTATTAAAGAGAAAGAAAGACATTATTTCACTTGGCTTACAAGTTTCATCATTTTATGGATCAATATGTCCCATTTTACTTTTTCTACTTTTTCTTTTTTCTTTCTTGTAGTGTGTTTTTATTTTTCTTACAGTCTAAGATCACTGGAAGACCGCTAGATTTGTGGAATTAATTAAAGGTGATTCTTAATTTTTTTTATTAGAATTTACGTTATTAAAAGTTATCTAGCTGAAAAATAAAATATACACTCAAATTCTGATAATAAATCAAAACATCTTTCTCTGGTTTCCAAAGTTTTTTATGGAAAATGTTGTCTATAAATAAAAATTACAATATGATGGCGGTACCTTATTATAAAGTTATTTGCCAATAATTGAAGTTTTCATAATCAGGGAAATTCCTGGTTGATGTATCCTTTAGAACCTTGAGGATTTTTGTTGAGAGAAATTTTTTATAATAAATTTTAAAAAGCCTAAAGTAAAAACTTATGTACATCTGCATCATTCTTTGATAATAATAGTTATCAAAGTAAACACTAATGTATGTCAACATTATATAAGAACTTGCTTTACCTTGTATGAACTGATGTTTTTGCGCTCAAGGCTTATGGGTTGGTCAATTTCACTTTCTGAATTGTTTCTTAAATTGATTAAATTGGTGTGAGCCAATTGTAAATCTATAATAATTTATTTATCTATTAATAATAAGAATAATCCTTATATTTCAAAAGGTATATTAAGTCAAGAGTTGAATGGGGCAGATTAACTTTACTTTTGGGTTTCGCTCATAACCCGCTACCTCTGTTATTGGTCACAATAGATAAATTGATAGGTACATTTCTATTTTTAGATAAATATACTGGTATATCAATATTTATAATCAAACAAAAGTATTCAAATTGGTACTTCTGTAAAATATGAAACAGCTAGCAAACAAAATAAATATATAATTTTATGAAAGAATTTTAATTGTTAAATAACACACCTACTTTTTTTTAACATAGAAATAATAAATGGAAATAAATAAAACACTGCTTTAATCCTATCGCCTTACAATAGGACAGTATTACGCGAGTTTGATGATCCAAGGTTTGTTCCATAGGAGATATTTCATTTGAACATGCTTGAAATATTATGTTATTTGGATAGGCAGAGATCGCTCTTTGAGTTAATTGAGTGTAAATATATTTAGTAATATAACTATATAGAAGTAGTATGGAATATAGTATATATATATATATATATATATATATATATATAATATATATATATATTAATAATTTATAATTATATATATATAAATATATATATATATATATATATTATATATATATATATATATTATAATATAATAATATATATATATTATTATATATATAGGTAATATATATGGTATATATATTTTTTTATTTATTATATAATAAAATATATATAATAACATATATCTTTTTATGTATATATATATATATATATACCGTATATATATTATTATATTAATATATATATATATATATATATATATATATATATATATATATAATATTATATATATATATATATATATATATATATAATCTATAATATATATATAGGGTAATTAAGGGATAATATATATGGTATATATATATACTAATATATATAATTATATATTATATAATGTTATATATATATATATATATATATATATTATATATAATATTATTATTATATAAATATATAATATAATATATATATATATTATATATATATATATTTATATTATATATATTATATATTAATTCTAACTACTTAACTTCAATTTTTCTTTGCAGAGTACATTTTGTTTGACATCACAATCATTATTATAAACAAATATTCCTTAACAACTGAAAATACCAACCAAAATGGAGATATTGATTTATGGAACATTTTGTATTTTATCTATTGTGGCACTAGGATTCCAGATCTTAGCAATGAAGACAAAAACACAATTATCTTCTGGAAATAATCCCCAATTTAAAAAGTTTCAGCTTTCTTTCTTTTTGGTATATTTTATGGCATTGTTTTCAGACTGGTTACAAGGTCCTTATGTATATAAGTTATATTCTTATTATGGTTTTGCTAGCTCACAGATTGCTTTATTATACGTTGTTGGATTTGCAAGCAGTGGATTTTTTGGCACATTAACTGGTTCTCTCGCTGATAAATTTGGAAGGAAAAAAATGGCAGTTGCCTTCTGTGTAATGTACTCATTTTGTTGTATGACAAAATTAAGCCCAAATTTTTACTGGTTATTTATAGGTCGTGTATTTGGAGGAGTATCAACATCAATGTTGTTTTCAACATTTGAATCCTGGTATGTTTATGAACATACTCAAACCCATGATTTTCCTTCAGAATGGATAGCTGTTACATTTTCCAAAAGCACATTTTGGAATGGGTTACTAGCTATTAATGCTGGAGTTTTTGCTAATGTATTTGCAGAAACTTTACATTTTGGTCCAGTTGCACCTTTTATGTTAGCCATACCCTTTTTAATTGTTGCCTGCTTTCTCATTATAAGCACTTGGGGCGAAAATTATGGCAATCAGCAAATAAATGTTCGACATTCATGCATGGAAGGTCTAAGAACTATACTCTTCAAGGAGCCTATTTTATATCTTGGAATTGTTCAGTCTTTGTTTGAAGCAAATATGTATATATTTGTTTTCCAGTGGACTCCAATACTTGATTCTAGTCATCCTCCCTTAGGTATGGTATTTGCGTGTTTCATGATATGCATAATGATTGGATCTAGTTTATATAGCATTTTGCTTTCTAGGAAATTTTCATCAGAGTCATTGCTTCTAGTATCTGTATCAATGGGAATTATATCGATGGTAATTTGTGTTTTTACTACAGCTTCCAAAAGTTATGAAAATATAATACTGTCATTTGTGTCATTCCTTATTCTTGAAACTAGCGTTGGTATATATTTCCCAGCCATTGGATATTTGCGTTCCCAAGTTATTCCCGAGGAACTAAGAGCAGGAATTATGAATTGGTTTAGACTTCCTACAAATATAATAACTTGTGGAGGCTTGTTATTGGTCCACAATGAAGCTTTGGTAATTTCTACCCAAGTAATGTTTATGATATGTGCAGCTATGCTTCTGATAGCCTTCTTTTTTAATGTTAGGTTTAATAATGTATTTAAAAAAGAGAATGATATCTCTGATAATGTTCCATTTTTAGTCCAGAGAATGATTTATAAACTTAGTTTTACAGACAAAGCAAGCGATTGCCAAGAGACGACTGGATGTTAGACTTACGGTTCTAATTGATTTGAATGTCTCTCCGAATTCGTATAACAACACTATATGACCTAGAGCTCTACTGGTCACAATTCACACTATTAAATAGTAACATAAAACATGTTTTGTCATAATGCGGTCTACTCACAAGTATTTCCTAAATCCAAGAGACTCATAAATTGCTTCGACTATTATAAATTTCACAAATTAAGAACTACACCTTTCCCTCTTATCACCTTTCTCGCTGCACCATTAACATTCTATGTGAGAATTTCGAACGCTGCACTGCAAGCACAAAGAAAAGACTGGCTTTATTCTAAATTCTAAAAAGATACAGCTAGGTGACTTGCCTAACAAATACTTGTTTATATTACCAGAATGAAACTCTATTGCAAATAGAGACGAATACTTTCATATTTCTCCATACAACCTAAACTAAAAATTTCGTGTTAATAACCGCCAACTATGGACGCTGACTTAAATAGGATTAAATACTCAAAAATAAGCACGCAATCACTATTCTAAGAAAGAAAGCAAAATCACGAATATTATTCAAAAAAGAATCAGAAATAATTGAAAGAAGATTTAATCTTCCCACAATATTATTTTTCAATATATTTTCTCAATATTTCAAATTATAATAATAACAAAATAGTACAGAATGCAACTCATGTTTATCCTAAGTTCAGTCACATAAATATCATCATAAGTCACCACAGTCAAGGTCAGATAGAGGCAGAAATCTTAGTCGGCCAAATATTATACGAATCATAGCCTTTATAAGAGATTGATAATAAATTCTATGTAATATTAATATAACGTATAATGCGAGAACATAAAGTTAAATCAACCGACATTATACACCAAAATTTTATAATAGTTATATTATGAAAACTATAGTATAGTCCATTATCTACTTACTCTAAAATTCTTTTTTAGCAAATAGCATGAATACCGTAAAAATGATACATGATTTAGAAAATAAGAATTTTGCTAAAAATACCAATGACTGTAAATAAAAAAACTTTATTATTTTTTAATAGATGAAAGGTAATATAATTAAAAACATTAGATTAATGAACCCGTACTATCAATATGACAATCAAAATATATGGTATCAGAAGATCGTAGATGTGATACGATAAAATTGCTAAAGCACCAGCAAAGGGAATCAGAAAATCAAAATCTAAGTCTATGTTAAAACACCTTTCATTTTATTTTGAAAACGCTATAGTTTGAGATAAAAAGAATAAGCTAAAAAATTCTCCATTCATGTTCTTAATTTATACAGTGAACAAAAGCAAAATAAGTTGAACAAGTTTACTTCAAACTGATAATTTATAGTAGGAAAAAACTAGAAAAAATTCAAACGTCATATAATAGAGCAAGAGAAAAGATAGACATAAATAATACAAATAAGGAGTCTTAGAACATAAAACATATTTAAACACAAAATTACGTTAATTAAGGACACCAAATGAATGACCCAAAAGGTTAAGCAAAAAAGAATGAAGAATAGAAATAGACATTTATGGAAATTATCATAGATGTTGAAATTTTTTATTAATAAAAAATCAAAAGCAGTAGGATAAAACTAGCTTTTAACGCTTTCGTTTATATCGAAAAGAGGAAACGGACTAGGGGGAAGGAAAATAAAGAATCTATGATTGCAAGACCAAATCTTATTAAAAGCTATTGAAAACGAAGAAGAAAACAGGAAAATTAGAGAAAGCTTGGCTTTGGAAGAGAAAAGATTAAATTAATTCGTAAATAAGCGCTATCTATTAAGATAGCGAAATAGAATATGGAAAAACGAACTATCGGTGCGGTGCGATTCGCCACACAAATCGCAGTGTACACAGAATGCGGATGACTGTGCGCCATATGAAAGCAGAAAGATAGACGCCTTACCAGCACTAAAAGTCGCGGTGAATACAGGCCAACCCAAGTCAAATAAAGATATCATTAAAGGGTGCAAAGACACTAAGGGTAGATTTATGTTTTTATGACTGAAGATACAATATCGGAGATGAAAACAGCTTATCAACGATCATTGTAGTTAGAAAATAGTGAAATGAAATCCTCAACAACTCAAGGAGGATACATCAACAATCAGATATCGACAACCTAATGAATGTATCAATCTAGAGAGGGTCGTCCTAGCAACAGAGATAACCACGTAGGTGACAGTAAAATTATTGTTAAAAAAAATGGAAGAGGTAGTTTAGTAATTTTATGTAATTTAATAATAAAAATATAAACCGAACTCTAGCCGACATATAAACCAAAAAAGAAAGTGTTGTGCAATAATGAACGTAGACGCATAATACTTTGAACGGCTTGCGATCGGTGTCAATACAATTGGGCTTTGGCAATCCTAGCAACGAGCATTCCCACTTTTCTATACAAAATACACAAAGTATATAAAAGAGAAGAAGATAAAATTATTAAAACTTTTATTAAAAACAAAGGAATACCGATAGGGTGAGACCGTAAAGATTGGCAGGTAAAAGCTCGGGGTCTCTAATCGGCCTCAAGACCAGTAGACGACGGGGTGACGGAAGTACCCATCTGTCCCACCGTCGGCTCGAAGCCCTACATATAAATGGTGAAAAAAAATTTTTTATAAAATATACAAGAATAAAAGAAAAAAAAAAAAAAAAAAAAATAGAACTACTCCTTATGAAATTTATACGCTGATTCCAAGTATGTAATTTGTTTTAACACTTGTTATTGCTCAGTGAGACACATGATGTTCCAGCTTTGAACACTATAAACGACCAATATAATATAATATACTAATAATATAAATAAAATATAATAATAGGTATATACATAAATATATTATATTAATAATTATAAATAAAAATAAAATATATACAATAATAATATAAGAATACTATAATATATAAATATATTTTATATATAAATAATAAATAAAATAAAAGCATCAATAAGATATAATAATATAATTAATTATAAATATTATATAAATAATTAATAATATATATATATACTCATATAATATATATAAATTAAAAGTACAAAATATTTTTTCTTTTTAAAATTAGAATCAAAATTATTATGCTGAACTTATATCTTGATAGATTTACAATCAAATAATATTAGGGAGTTTTTTTTTTTTTTTGAAGTCATTCTTAGGTGGATCCTGGGAAAAGAACTTCTTTTATCAAAAAATAAGAGTTGTCCTTTTGAATAAATTTTATATTAGTATGCCTTATAAAAAACTGATATAATCCCTATGTTCATTCTCGATTCTACACCTCATAGAAAAATTAGTATTGTATAGTGATTAGGTGAATAATCAAAGAAATGAATATTTGATTAATAGAAATTGTACTCTTCGCGGATGTACTACGATTTTCTGGATTAACTAAAAGAATAAGAAAAAATCTATAAAATCACAATAATTTTTCTTACAGAGATTATATATATTATACAAGAACAATTCCGGGGAGGACAGAAAGAAAAAACGAAATATAGGGAGAGAGAGTTTCACTTACAGGAGTAAATAGAAGAGCGCGAAGATACACAAAAAGAAATATAATGTTATAATTATTAACCTTTAAAAAAGTTTTATTTATGTAATTACCAATTATGATATTAAAGAAAAAGATATCGAATATATAAAAAAGACCATAAAAAAAGTAAATAACCTATATAAACAATCTCTAACACTAAAAAGATATCATCGACATATAAAAAAAATCCAGAATACATTCTTTCAATTGGCATCCACCCAAAACAACTAAATGCCCCTTACTAGTGCTCCATAAAACACTCGTTGTAAATGTACTGAATCTCATAATTTCAGGCACAGACTCAATAATCAGAGTCAAAACATAAAGTTTTCTCTAAGGATATACAACAGAGAAAACCTGATAATGAGAACTTAATAACAAATCTTATCATGAACTGAACTCAAGAGACTAGGCTCTAAACTCTGAGCACAAGAAAGAGCCCACCTCATATTATTTATTTATAAGGGAGGAACTTTAATGGGAAAATGTATTACAGAATTAAGGAGGAATTAAACCTGTAATCTTTCCTATAAGACCACACATCAATAATTACAGTATTTGATAAATATACAGCGTTATTATTATCTAAATTGTTTTTAGAGTAAAAATTCCTGTGATTTAAAATAACACTACATGGAAAAATTCAACCTTTGAAGAGGGCCCTTATACACAGAACTTTTTTTCCTAAGAGACTGCCGTAACAATAACATTTTCCACTATTTCTAGCAGTGTATTATTTTCTTTGAGAAACAATCATATGATATTTTAATATAAGATATGTGGGTGATAGAAGCAACTTACATCTGACGCTAAACATTAATATACAGTCGACATAGAGAAGTAAGATTTGAAAGAGGCAATATCAGCATATCAGCATGAAAACTAGGGATGAAGAAGCTGCGCATAAAAGATCTTCTCTTTTCCATAGAGAGGATGTTTTTAGTTTAGATTCTTTTTTCATTAGAGTATCCCATAGGTAGATAATTCTTCAGAAAAATCGGGAGTGGACACCAGCACTCGATCTGCACTAATCATAATCAACGCATATTAAAGTAATACTCAAATCTCTACCATCATATTTCAACAATTGTAAAAATATCAATAGCCATAATTCTAGGCACCCCTTAAAATTTTGAACTTAGCATTCACAAAAACTCTCTATAAATACAAACAAGAAAAAAACTTAAACGCATTATAAAAGGAAAACCAGCTCTCGATAAACAGAACACATAATAGAACGGATAAGAAATATACGGAAAGATACACACGTAAGAAGGCACACATGGACCATTAATCGAAGAACTGTCCCATGTCAGCGAACACTAAAACCAATACGATGGCTAAGATCTCAATCAAAAGCAAAACTAAACAAGAAAGACCCTAAGGAGAATTGTCAAATTCATAAATAAAAACATCCACCAATTATATGGTAATAAAAAAAAATAATAGACATAAAACTCAAATATCACACAACCCCACACCAATCATCACCACCATCGCCTAAAGATTAATAAGGTTATGGTACCGTATGAGTATAACATTAATAACTACTCCTAGAATGTCACACATAAAAACCCAGTCACATTCTAGAAGCTCGTCTAAACTACTATAATGCATAACACAAACACAAAACCATAAATCATACCTAATCAATAACTTTCTTAATATATAGCCGTAGAGTCATACTTAACAATTCTGTGGCAAAGACAGATCACACAAATATTTAACAACCCCATATCCTCAATGCATAGCTTTCTTAAATCAAGAAGTGGAAATGCTTATATTAATCATTTAATTCGTTACTGCCCCTGAGTCTAGCTGTTGTATGACTCTAACCTGAAGATATAATATGGTTAAGTACTCATCTACTAGAAGAATAAAAAAATTTTGTAGATTCGTAATCATCGATCCTCTGACGATAATTCGGGCTATCTACACGAACAACAATCCTGAACGTATACAGACTTCTCACTGACACTTAAGCCAACTGAACCCGAAGAAAATATACATCCTGTAACTCTAGACTAAAAACACATAACGAAAGAGAAGTAATGCAACTTCGCCTCTAGACAATATCCTAAAGCTCATTTTCACTCATAAATAAGGGAAAAATTGTAGACACAATACAACTCTAGATTAAATCG
This sequence comes from Trachelipus rathkii, assembly GCA_015478945.1. Taxonomy (NCBI): domain Eukaryota; kingdom Metazoa; phylum Arthropoda; class Malacostraca; order Isopoda; family Trachelipodidae; genus Trachelipus; species Trachelipus rathkii. The sequence goes on from JABUQX010064716.1 coordinate 16,727, forward strand.
GAACCTAAACAACACAACAATAGCTATTATAAAAATAGTATTACAAACTTATTTAATTACCTTGCTCATGATAAACACATATTAAAGACGCATTATTATGCAAAAGAAATTCATTATTGAAGCTATTATTCCTTACTATCCAAACACCAGAAATTTAAGCTATAGTATCAATATATAGAGCTTACTAAATAACACTAAATAAAACTTTAATTAAACATGTAGGTCCAAAGACTAAGAATCAATATAACAGAAAATCCGTAAGTTAAACAAAACCTATTATTTGAGAAAAACTAGTGAGAAAAAAATTACACTTTTAACTATTGGAAAAATTAAATATGCATGTCTGCCTCCCACCCGCAAAGAAGTTAGTATAAGATCATTCTATAAGAATTTTTCGTGCATCTTACACTAGATTCTAATTGAGGTGGCCACTTTGGTAATCGGCAACTTAGAAACCTAGCATTTAAGTCCCTGGTCTACATCATTTATCATACATAGATGAGAAGACTAGAATAAGTTGGCTCCAGCACTCGAATCCTGTGAGACACCATCTTCACTATTTCCTGAATGATTATTGAAAATGTCGAAAACATTAACGAATAAAAGGATATACAATGATGACTATATTAAAAACAGGTTTACAAGTCAATCCGGTAGTAGCCCCGACACACCAAGCTATACACATTGCAATATTTCATCAGTCCTTGATGGGAAACTTATCACAAAAGTCGCTACAAAGATGTAAATATAACAATAAAATATTCATCTAAGCATGGATGTCCTACGGATCAAATGCAGTAGATAATCACATACCAGTATCTAATTCTATAAAGGTTTGTTGACATGAGCCTATCCTTACTGGGCCAAGGCGGAAGCCTGGGAAAGGTCAATACAAATACCATTGTTATCTTCTAAATATTCCTAATGATGAACTTTGCAGTAAACAATTTCCAGAACACTTTAACTAAACAGGGAGATGATTTAGAAAAACAGCTGGCACATATAAGATATTTACAGAAATATTACTATTGACATAACCTTTATTTAATGAAAGAATAGGTAAGCCAAATAAATGCGTTTACCACAGTCACCTGGATTAAACGTCACGAAATGTTATACGAAAACTCAGCTTTAAAAAAAAAATCCAAATGACATGATCGTTATGCAATCTGAGATACAACCCTATTTCCAAAGATATACTATACCAAACCTGTAATGACCCCCATCAGGGCACTTCTGGCAGATTTAATTGGATCGAAATATGGTCTAAGTAGAACCGTTTAATATCTTTACTAACAGCATCATGAATCAAATTCAATAGTAAATACTACTTAATGTTACAAGTAACATCAAAAGAAATATATAGTACATAAGACAAAGCTTTTATCTTAATCATTTCCTCACGCAACCTTGAAGAAATCAAACATTGAAAAATGTTTGAACAACTCTTAGATCAGTGAACTTACTAAAATATATTCTCAATCAATTAAATTTGGACTATATGTCCCATTCAATTGTTAAATTTAAATAAAAAGCTAAAAAACTCTGACATTAGGTCATTATTACTGAATTACATTAGCTAAGTTAATTGAAATCTGCCTCTCTCTTTGTCTATATACTTATTTGACTGGTTAAAGATCAATATGTTCTATGTTTATACACCTATAATACTATAATCAAAAATAAGAATATACTCCTATATAAGAGTAAAACCTAAATCAGAAGATCGAACAACGGCCCTTAAAGAATACTTTTTAAAAAAAAAACATCAATATGCTTAATTTCATTGAATTTTATCTTTATCTCTCTATTCCAAAACCAAAACAGAAAGTTTTTCTCTATTGCTAATATAAGTTTAAGCAATTTTGTACTTTCGGGAAGAGCAGTCACCTGTCCGAGTTTATGAATTAGCTCTAAAAGAACATTTTAGAGAAAAGATGAGAATAAAAAGAAAACCAGTCATTTGGTCTTATAAACTCTTTATCATCCGGTCATATGACCTCCTTAATTTGAATTTCCTTGTAAATATTGAGGTTAAAAATCACCATTGTCGGAAATAATAACGGATTTTATATATACTAATCAGTCCTTGAAATATCTGGCCCAGATATAACATTCATACATTAAAATCTAATATATAGTTCAAATGACTACCTAGTACATAAAATTCTCGGAACAGCTCTTAAACTAATACCACGATTGACTGTACATTTACGTAGTATAATATATTACAGGTTCTAATAGTTGCATCGCGTTCTTGGATGGGTTCAATAAAAAGGACCACGATCTGAGCTAAAAAGTTATCATAGTCATAAATGATATATTAACTATGAACTACTATGTCGTATTAACAAGGAATCCATTGAAAACAGGATGAGCAAAGAAAGAATTAATAATTCACAACGCATTATGTCACTATATCATAATAATATTCTATACAGTGGCATGCATGGTCCAATAATATTCTCTTAAACATTTTCCTACACAAATCTATAATTCTTGACTGGAACCAGGAGGTCTATAGATATCGCCCCTATTCTTACTAACAACATAGATTATATATAGAATCATCACCAGGCATAAAACTAGCCAGCATAGAAGTAATAAACAACAATAAATTCAACATAGACAACAAAGTCAAATTAAACAAAAGAGCAATGAGGCAAGAAGAAACTCTATCGGCAAACTTCAGCTTCATACCATCACACAAACAAGAACTAAATAACATTTTCCCTCTAATATGAGTAATAAATAAAAGATAGAACATCCGTTAACTAACTATATCATTTCACATAAGAAAAGAAGCGAACTGACCATATAAAACTCTTCATTATTAACCCAAATTACCTATAAGATCATTTTATGACAAATAATGTCTAATTCCAAACATCATTGAATGGATATAAAAAAAACTAATCTTATACATGATATTAAATAATAATACTATTTAAGGAATGCAGCATTCGCTCAATTAAATGCAATATAAGATATTATGAAAGAAAAATGAGTTATTTTTATATACTAATCGCAATAGCTATGGGATGAAAGAGCACTGTTTTATAAAGATAATTAAGTGAAAACACGATTTAGCCCCATCAACACAAGAACTTAGCCTATAAAAGTCTACATATAAAGGCAAAAACAACTATAAATATAGAACAAACAAATATCAAGCGCAACAATTCCGTATTTAACAAAACACAAACAGTACAGTATGGCAAGTCCACATAGCCAATTAGGTAGCCCTATGATCAAATAGTTAGGCTTAAAAATATTTAAATTAACCCAAACACTTATTTCTAAATATATTTTCAGCCTAAATTAAGTATAGCCCATTTGGGAATAGAATAAGGTTTATGCCTAAAATACTAAAAATGGTAGGCTAAAATAGAAAAATGAACTAACAAACCTTCACAAAATATAATTAAAAAAATGTAATGTTCATACACTTAAAACATATTTTCAATCTTGTAGTTCTAAACTATAACACTTAAAACAAAACAATAAATAAATTAAGGCTATTCAATTTTTTAACAAAGATAAAAATAATAACAAATTTAAAAGTATTAACTTAATTTTCAGGATATAAAATTGTATAAAATATTAAATTTAAATTTATATTCCTATAATAAACTCATATTCGTAAAGTCATATAAAAAGATATAAAGATCACACATTATAAAAATATATGATCGTGGCAAATTATTCTATCGTGATACTAGCCAGAAATTAATGTCTAAAATTATAGAACATATGAACCTACATTGAAATCGATAACATCGAAAAAGTCATAAATGGGAAAGTATTTGCACCACAACTTTGAAGCAGCGAAACTCGCTAACTATCTTATTTTCCTAAAGAGATTGCCATGTTTGTCTTTTTCAATTAAATTATTAATATATAATATAATTCTAGAAAGTATATTCTATGAATTTTTACTAAAACAATATAGGAGTGAATACCTACTGCGCTACTAAAAGGCTTTCCGCGGATCTTATAAAATATTTTCCTTTATTTTTTTTAAATCACAGGAATATACTACATAAAAAAAAATAAATAATAGAAGGTTTAAAAAGAAATGAAAATGATTTATAAGTCTTTGAGGAAAAAAATAAGTATAAACGTCTTAAAAGTTGAAAAATTTTCCTATAAGGTAATTCTCTATAAAAAAAAAATTTAGTGGGCTTTGTGCTGGTTTTAGTGGTTAAATTACCAGGTTAATAATAAAGTAAAATCTATATTTTTCATTACATAGATTTTATATATGTAATCAAAAAAAATAACTATGAATAACCTGAACTAGAAGGGACCTGAACCGATAATTAACCAAATTGATGGATTTTATAAATGGAAAAGTCTAATGGAATTTTTCAACAACCTTGAAATCTTGAAGCTATAACTTTTTTCTTAAAGAGAGCAAATGATTTTCAGTTTATTATTCATTAACCTATTTTTTTTTTAAGAGTATGACTCTTGGTAAAAAATAGTGCCATTATCATCCATTTAGACTCCCAAAAATATAAGTTCAGCATATGAAGGGGTTTTTGCATGAATACTCAGGCCATTCTATAAGATATAAAGAAAAGTGTATTAAAGTTTTAATAAAGAAAGACGGGATGGTAAAAGGTCTGACTGTCAAAATAAAATAAATTTAATAAGACATTCTTTCCCCTCCAAATAAAAAAAATAATATCAAGAAAAATTGAAGATATAAAGTTAAATAATATATGGATTAATATTAAAAAAGTTAAATTAGGCCTAGATGATCTCATTCATAAATATAACAAAAGTATTACAAAAGATTCTTTTGTATAACCTAGTGAAAGAATTACACCTCTAAAAACTCTCCAGATTTGGAGGAAGCTTATAAGCACTCTAGATTTATTTTGAAAAATACACAAACCATTCGAATTACACCCTAAAAAGAAAAAATACAAATAATGAATAAAAAAAGATAAAAAAACTAGTCTCTTTCGAAAAAAAAGTTATAAGCTCTTCTCAAAATTTATAAAACTCATAGGCTTTTAATTTTAATCCATTCAGGTTAGGTTTGATTTAGGCACTTCTAGTTTCAGAAAGTTATGAAAATATAATAGCATTTGTTTTTATTATACAGGAAAAGACACTACAAAATGATAAATAACATCTATGTATACTTACAAATCTTAATAACCTGAACTAGGATGCCCTAAAAACGACCATGAGGCCTCTAATTTTTTTCTTTTAATAAAGTGGTGGGGTAGTTGCAGACTAATAAGAGTATAGCTTTTTTTCCTAAAGACTTAATTCAATTTTTGATATCTATCACTTTTATGCTTCAATTATTCATGTCCCACATGAGTCGAATCACTTTTGACAGCGGATGTTCAAGAAATAATCATATGGTGTCTCACCACCATGGCGCACTGTAAAACCTTTTTTCTAAGAGAGACGCCATTTTTTTTTTTTATTCACATATTATTTTTAACCTATCACATACAATGAATCCTATGATAATAACAACAAAATACCTAATCCTAGTGATTTTTCATAAAAATGAGGGGTTTAGCTCCACCCCCCACCTCAGCGCTACTATTATATATGAACTATGTTATAATCGGTAACTATTATTCACACTACAGATTAATAATATATCATCATGAGTACACCACTATATAAATTCAAGTTTATGTAAAGAATAAAAAACATCTTCTCAAATTATCTTTTCTTCAAAATAATATCATAAAAGAAAAACTAAGGCCAAAGATTAAAATATAAAAGAAAGTAAAATCTAAGATTTGAATAACAAAAAAACAAAGGCATAGACTCTCAAATATACTGTGACTTGAAAGGTGTATCTAATATTTATGATAGATATATATATATAATTATGATCACAGAAATATACTATAATAAAATTAAAAAAGTGCTAACTCAAGTTAGACGCTATAAAATAAATCAAAATTGTACACAGGAATTACGAAATAAGTTAAAAGAATAATGAGGTTGGGTAAATTAGACAAGATCTCTATGCTTCTCCAGGTCAATTAAAATTTTCAATCCGTCAAAAAAAAACATTCAAACAAAAAGGTAAAAAATTCTATATCTAAAGAATGTTATAACTTGTACAGAATAACTCTTCAAGACTAAGATACATGGAATGCCAGTTGATTACCTTATTTAAAATAATATAGCCATTACAAAACAAATACTCACTATATACTCAAACTAGTAAGCAAGGGTCTAATGTTGGAATGGAACTTCTCACAAATTTAATTATGAATCATCTTCTGTGTATATTAAATATAAATCAATATCCAAGAGATAAAGATTATACAAAAAATTTTTTAGCTACATAGTATGACCTTTTCTTTTCAGTAGCCTATATCAAAATTTGAAATTTGACTTTTTGGTTTGAACCTCTGGATTTTTGAAATTCCTCAAGTAACTCGCAGAAACTACTACAAGAAAATAAATGGTTTTAGTAACATTTTGAAGACTTTGCAATAGGTAACTATAATAACTCTCTAATGTTAGAAATTTCAAATTTCGCAAATTCAAAAAAATGGTGCACCTTCAGAACTTTGACCTAAATTTACCAAAAACACAATATAATATCTCTGAATGATTTTTTCAAAAAATAATTAAAAAATAACTCTTATAATCACAAACAAAATAATTTTTCTTAGCTAGCAACTAAATATTAGTTTTATAACAAATAAATCTAAATCATCTATATCATTACATAGTGAAACTTATGTTTTTGAAGATGGTTCATCATGACTTCATACTCAACAATATTAATGGTATGAACGTTACTCTGCGAATTCGATGTGTACATACTTATCAATTCATCATTTTCTGAAAATGAAATAAGACATAAAAGAAAACAACAAAGAACAGCTACACGACTCAATAAGGCACATATATTATAATGAAGTTATTAATACTTTAAGGTATAGAATAGACAGTTTGATTATTGTTTTTTATGTATTTCAGAGAGGACTCTTTCCCTTTTATGCTGTAGATCAATCAAAGCTTTGGAAGCTTTTATTGAATCCTCTTTGTTAATTAAAATATAAGTTCATCCATTAGTAGTTGAAATCTCGACCTGTATTAAAATATCACTGTAAGATAGATAGTTCATCAGGTTGCTGAGGGTAAACAAAAGATGGATTTGGACCATGAGGATGAAGAAATGTTATTCTTACTTCTCGATTTATCATTATTTTCTCCAACACATATGCTAACCACCACTGATCATCATCATAAGCAACAGTTACAAAACCATGTATTTTTTCCTCTAATAGAACTTCCTCTTGTTGAGTAACTTTCTCAATATGTGAAATATTTAATGATGAAAACTTTCACTTCGAGAGTAGTTTCTGAAATGGGTTTAAAGTGGTGCAGTTTGTGTGTGCCAGGAAGTCTTTGCAGTTGAGAATCGTTCTTTGAGAAGCTGATCGTCATCTTCTTCACACTCTTTAGTAGTGGAAAAATGACATGTTATACGGTATGTTTAATATTTTCATTTGCAAATCTATAAAGATGTTCATCAGTGAGAATTTGAACATTATAAGGCCATTGTAAACTAGCTTTAGCAGCTAATCTCTTAATGGTGTCTCCAAGACCATCACAGGGTCCTTTTCCGTGACTTGTTGAAAAAAGTTCCATTCTGCCTCAATCTCAAAATCAGAGTAATGATGATAAAGATTCAAGAAGTTTTTACAATTTTTGTATTGGCCTGCCCATCCATCAGAAAGTATATTATTTTTTTTGATTGATGTGTTATTATTTTTCAGGAATTTTATCAAATACTTTTGGAACAGGTGTACAGAAACTGTTATGTATCTTACATTCTGATATAACAACAAAGTTTAAATGGGAAATATCAATTTCATTCCTATAATAGATTACAACAAATGGATGCAATGTTGCCATATGGTTGTTGTTCCAGTGGAAACTCTGGACTTCATCTTGAAGAATAAATGAATAATTTTCTGAGAAGTCACACACAACAAGAACCTCTCCATCTTTCAAGGAACATTTTGTTTCACGATAATGAGTAGCTTGCTGTTTTGTTATGAAATCATGTATTTGGTATCATTTCAATTGTTCACAAAAATGATTAGTAAATTCCTCTACATCCATCTCTGTCGATTCCAAAATAGATCTATTTGTATGAGTTCATTTTTTAAATTTATCATTGTCAACGAAGTTTTCAGTGAACATGCTCTGAATTTCCACATCGTTCACATTGTCTAAGAAAGCAATCTACTGAGGCAGGGTTACACTGAATTATGAAGTCAATACAGTCTTGTACCTTTAATATAGGAGTTTGATCATTTATAGCTAATTTATATATTTCAGCTCCTATGAACATCAGCTTAACATTTTGATGAATTGTACAGACACACACACTGTGTCCCAGATGTTCCAGCAATAACACATTGTTTAGGCCGCAAATCTGCAAATTTACTAAAGCCCACCTTAACTGTTGGAATTCTTTCTCTAAACATTTGATAAGCCTCCTTTAAATTGCATAACAAAAGGTGTATTTGCAAATGAATCTCTCTCTGTCTATGACACTGCAATAGTCTTTCCTACCTGGCATTATTCTGCTAACATCTGAGATAAAATGCCTTGATATCACTGACCTCATCCATTTTTAATGTTTTCCCTCCTTTTGGGTTTGGATTTCTTTTTGCAGCAGATGCCATATACCTTGTTGTTTCAAATGTTTGAGCAAGTTTTCTGATACTCCAGCTTTTGGGCATAACTGTTACGATTCTTATTTTTTCACTTCTTTTAGTTAATTTATCAAGGAATTTCTTCTTCAGTTGATCTATTATTTCCAAACTATCTTCTTTAGACCTTGCTGCTTTCTTATTCAGTGATACTTTAGGCAATTCTATTTTGGCTATTTTTTCAAATTTTTTTTTTTTATTGAAGCTTGAACATTTTAGATTTTTTTTTTCACCATATGCATTTTGCTGTACAAGCTGTCTTTTTTTTAATTATGGTTTCCCATATCCAAACCAAAGATTCATTCAATTTAGAAAGCTTATGTTCTTCCACGGATGAACCTGACGAAGCTCATTAGTGTTGTTCACATCATCATTGAATATTACACGGTACTTATGTCACTACTAAAGACTCTGTGGTCAAATAATTCGGAAAGGTAAATAAGTAAAATGCAGTGTATAAGTCAAACAAAAGTACAATAAAAATATAACATTTTAGAAGTGAAGCTAAAAAAACATTTAAATTAATTAAATTTTTTTTTTTTGTGTATCATCTTCCGAACTACTTTCCTGACTGCGTGAGGGATACGGTCATAAATTTGGGGAATGGGCGGAGCCAAGTGTCTTTCACCCTTAAATCTGCCCCTTCCTCCAAATTTCACCGACATCCGCAGTACAATCCTCCAATATTCTCTTCTCAATCTTTTAAGAAAATGATATTACATGGGCAACTAAACCTTTTTATATATGCTATGAAAATAAAATAAAAATAAGATATGTATTTGTTTTTCAAATATTATTGTATATTTTATCAGATGTATCCATAAGTAGTGTTTTAAAATTAGTAAACATTAGTATAGACGTTCTAGGGGTGAAATTAATTTTTTTTTCCAGGGGTCACCTGACCTGACCCAGTGGCGGCTCCAGGGCAGGGCGACCTGGGCAATCCCCCTGGACCCCGCGCCTTAAAACGGCCTCGCGCGCATGCAGAGGGTAACAGATTTAACACCCATATCGCATGAGCTGCGATAGGATGATTCTAGGGGGTTGCTGCCCCGAAGGCGGATATAAAATTGTGTTGCCTACGCCCTTCTTCCGGCCTTCAATTCCGAACGAAGATTAGGCTTAACTTGGAAGTAAAGATTATTATTATTATTATTATCTATTATTATTATTATTATTATTATTATTATTATTATTAATTATTATTATTATTATTATTATTATTATTATTATTATTATTATTATTATTATTATTATTATTATTATTATTATTATTATTATTCCGTGTGTGTGAGATCGGACCAACCGAGCAGCTGGTCGACTGACCGAACGTCTGTCTGTATTATTATTATTATTATTATTATTATTATTATTATTATTATTATTATTATTATTATTATTATTATTATTATTATTATTATTATTATTATTATTATTATTATTATTATTATTATCATTATTATTATTATTATTATTGTTTGTTTTCATAATTATTATTAATTATTAGTTTTTATTTTTTTTTATTATTTTTATTTTTATTATTATTTATATATATATATATATATATATATATATATATATACTATATATATATATATATATTCTATATATATACTATATAATAAATATATATATATAATATATATATATATATATATATATAATTATTTATATATATATATATAATATATATATATATATATATTAGGGATGGCCGGATATCCGGCAACTATCCAGTATCCGGCCTATCCGGCCAAGTTTTTGACTATCCCGTATCCGGCCGGATAACCGATAATTAACTTCCTGTAGGTTCTTCATAATGTAAAGAAACTTTTTAAATGATTCAAAACATTATAATACATTATTTATTATATGTATATATATATATTATATTTTATATATATATATATATATATTATATATATATATATATATATATATATATATATATATATATATATATATATATATATATATATATATATATATATATATATATGTATATAATATATATATATATATATATATATATATATATATATATATTATATATATATATATATAATATATATAATATTATATATATATATATATAATATATATATACTTGTTTAGAATTTCGATGTTGGGTAGCATGTTATACTATTTTATTCATCATTTAGGTTGACTGTGCAATACAATTTATCTGAAATTCTGTGTGACACGTTTTTCATTAAATATGGTAAATATGGGTAATATTAAAATACTTATAATAATAATATTATAAAAATATTAAAATATTGGTAAAAAATATATATTTATAATGGAATTAAGCTACTAAGACACATGTTAATGCAATTTTTACCAACACAATTTTATTCTCACGTTTAAGTATTGTAATTACTAAATATTAATTACCACTGCTTATTTTAGCGTGTTTAAGCATTTGTATTATTTACCAGTATATATACGCACATTGTTAGAAATTTAATAAAAAAAAAAAAACCACGAATTTATTCTCAATGTTCCCCGCCTTCAGTGGATAAAATATCCAAAAGCTGAGCCAATGTCTGAACACAAACTTGAAAGAATCCAATGTTTGAAATAAATATACGTCTGCTATTAAGAAAAAGTGTTGCTACGAATAAATGTTCAATATCGATTATAACTTTATATGACAATCGAGAACTAAATATTATCGATACTGAGAATCGGTCGATTAATAGTAACACTAAATATCATTCATAGTCATTTAATAATATTGATAAATTTTACATTAGAAAAAAAAAACCTCTTTAAAAAATGATCCTTTTGAAGCCAAAAAAAAAACAAAACAAAAAAAACGATATTTCATTGTTTACTATAAAACGTAAACCAAAGATGGCCAAAACGTTTAAACAAATTTGTTTTTGGCATCACATAACTACAATTTTTTTGGTAAGTCCCTCTAACTGCGGAAATGATATAGGCATTCCGCTAACTCAATTCCACAACATTTTTCAAATTATCACATTGCAATTCTCAATTTATTTTGGTATTCCCGCAATTGCGGAATTGCGGACTTAAATTGGCGGAACGTCCACGGCTTCTGATATATATATATATATATATGATAAATATATATATATATATATATATATATCTATATATACTTATATATATATATATATATATATATATATCTATATATATATAATTATAATATATTATATATAATAGGTCAGCTCCAGATTAGATGTCCATGCATGTAACAAAAAAACTATGACAGCTACGTAAAAACTGAATACATTTTTGAAATCAGCGCACATTGTAATGGAAGAAAATGAAGAAATAAAATAAGTGAAAATAATTACATAAAATTCTAATAATATATGAAGAAGAAATAAAATAAAGTGAGATAAAAAAAATAGTAATAATAATGAATAATTCTCGCTCGTTTCCCCAAAATTTTTGTGTTCCAAAGTCATGAGTCCCCAATATTTTTTTTCAATGTTAAGGCGAACACACACACACACACACCACACACAGCACACACACACACACACACACACAAAACACAAGACACACACACACACACTCTAATGATAGATAGATGTTCTATGGAAATTAAATTATTTTTTGCTGCCTGACCTGACTAAACCTAAACTATATGCAATTTTAATTTTTTATTTTAATTAACTAATTTTTTATTTTTAATTTTTTATTTTTGCATTATTTTAGTTTTCCCCTAAAGTATTGAAAAGATAAAGGAAAACGTTATTTTTTTATGGGGTATCATGTTTTAAATTTAAGTTTTAAACTATTATAATAATTTTTGGAGTTATTTATTTAAACATTATATTAATTAATTTTTTTTTTTTAGTTCTTGCATTACAATGTACGCTAAATTCAAAAATATATTAAGTTTTTATGTAGATATAGTGTTTTTTTTTTTTAGATACAGGGGCACCTAATCTGGAGACTGGCCATATATATATATATATATATATGTATAGCGTATATATATATATATATATATTTATATATATATATATATATATATATATATATATATATTTTTATATATATAAATTTCTATATATTATATAATTAATTACCACTCTATATATATATATAAATCCGTATAGCGTCGGGCGGGTGACGTTGGCCACTTTAGGTATAACTTCGTCTCCCCACTTTCCCCTAATACACTTTTTGGATTTTTTTCCTGAAAATCAAGGCCCTATAGTAGGTCATAAGCACGCAAAAAAATAATAATGTAATTCTAATAATCATAGTTTTATTAAAGTTTAAATAAAGATCATTTAGACTCAGTTTGAAGGGGTGAATCGGACCACCATTGTGGGGTGAATTGGGCCATCTTTTTAAATTCCTCTTTATGTATAAATTCCAATTTTATATTTTAATTTTTATTTAATATAGAAATTGGTTTTTATTTAAAAATTAGTAATAAGTAATTAAAAAATTTTAAATAAATGAATAAATAAAATAAGATAAACAACAGTTGTAATTGAAACTATTCGAGGAACAAATTTTGACACCTTTTTTAAATTCATATTTTCCATATAAATTCATTTTTTATTTTAATTTTTACTTAATATAAGTAGCTGTTTATTATATTTAATTAGCAATACGTATAAAAATGTCCATAATTAATACGGCTTAGCATAAATAAGAAATAACAATGGTTGGCCGCAATTCACCCATCATCATTAGTTTGCAGTTTAAAGTAAAATACTGCAACTGTATACACTGAAAAATATATAATTTAAAATCTGTCCATAAATTTTCATTTAAACACAAAGTTAAAAAAAACCGAACATTTTTCAAATGTGAATATTTCTATTTCATAAGGACTTTATAACACTAATTATTTATATTTTTTAAAAATATAAAACCTCTAAGAATTAAAGATAATCTAAATAAAACTTGTAGTACTACCACGATGAGCAAAAATAATTTTTTTTATTTAGTCACGCCGCCCGAAGCGCTAACATAACAGACTGCGGATATCCGGTATCCGGCTAATTCAGCTAATCCGATATCTCGGTTAACTTCAGCGATATGCGGTATCCGCTATCCGGTAATTCACTAATGCCCGGCCCATCCTAATATAATATATATATATATATATATATATATCATATATATAATATATATATTATATATTTATATAATTATATATATCTATATATATTATATATATATATATATATATATATTATATATATATATATATATATATATGATATATATATAATATATATATATATATATATACTGGGTTAGGCTTATCGTATCGAGCTAAAATTTGGTGGGGCTCTAGATGGTGACGTAATCTCGTCGTAGACGAGATTACGTTCCCCTGCGCCCCCGTAAGGGGGACGCTGCCCCCCCCAAAAATTGAAATGTTCCGGAGTCGGATTTCTGGAAAGAGTTGGAATCGTAATCAGAGGAGTGGACATCGGCACCGGTGTTGGCTCCGGTGTGGTGCTGGGTTAGTAAATATCTGTATAATAATAATATATTGGTGTCTTTATATAGGTTTTTGGACCTGTAGATCTCGAAAATGACGGTTATAATGTCGTAAAGGGTGTCATGGGCCCTCTAAAGGGGTATCCTCTGAAGAAATGGATGGAATGTCTTGAATAGGATGGTTGAAATTTGGATAGTACACAGAAGAATGAGAAAGGATCCTGAACCAGAGGAGTTTAGGTTGATAACGGCACCGGTGTTAGCTCTGGTGCGGTGCCGAGTTAGTAAATATTTGTATAATAATACAATATAGGTATCAAAATATATGTTTATAAGGCTGTAGATCTCGAATAGGATGGTTTGAGGACGCTAGTGTGAAGGGTTTCGCCTGCCCGCGAGCCTGCCAGCCTGCCAGCCTGCCAGCCTGCCAGCCTGCCAGCCTGCCAGCCTGCCAGCCTGCCAGCCTGCCAGCCTGCCAGCCTGCCAGCCTGCCAGCCCCGGCGCGAAACCAGCGCGCTCGCGCCCGCAGGCGCGATCTGGCGCGATCAGGCGCGATCAGGCGCGATCAGGCGCGAAACTGGTGCGCGCGATCGCGCCAGCAGGTGCGATCCGGCTCGAAACCGTCACGAGACCGCATACGTGATCCTACCCAACCATGATCTATTGATCTATTGATCTATTGATTCAAGTAATATTTTTTATTAAAATTGTTATGTTTTACATACCCTAAAGCAGTAAATCAGTAAATCAATCTGCCCTCCTCTCCAGCCTCCTACCCACCCATGACCTATTGATCTATTTATCTATTGATCTATTGATCTATTGATCTACTGATCTATTGATTCAAGTCATATTTTTTATTAAAATTGTTATGTTTTACATACCCAAAAGAAGTAAATCAGTAAATCAGTAAATCAAACTGCCCTCCCCACCACCCTCCTACCCATCCATGATCTATTGATTCAAGTCATATTTTTTATTAAAATTGTTATGTTTTACATACCCTAAAGAAGTAAATCAGTAAATCAAACTACCCTCCCCACCACCCTAATACCCATCCGTGATCTATTGATCTATTGATCTATTGATCTATTGATTCAAGTCATAATTTTTATTAAAATTGTTATGTTTTACATATCCTAAAGCTGTAAATCAGTAAATTAGTAAATCAAACTGCCCTTCCCACCACCCTCCTACCCATCAATGATCTATTGACCTATTGATCTATTGATCTATTTTCTCACATCCATTCCCGTCAAAGTTTTATTAAAATTGTTTTGTTTTACATACCCTAAAGCTGTAAATCAGTAAATCAGTAAAATCAAACTGCCCTTCCCACCACCCTCCTACCCATCCATGATCTATTGATCTATTGATTCAAGTCATATTTTTTATTAAAATTTGTATGTTTTACATACCCTAAAGCAGTAAATCAGTAAATCAAAACTACCCTCCCCAGTACCCCTTCCATGATGCTATTGATCTATTGATCTATTGATTCAAGTCAAATTTTGTATAACAACACAAAAACTTTTAATAATTTTTGTTTTATTTGCTTTAAACATTTTGTTTTTCCAAAATTTTATTCTTTTCACGTTTATAACTGAAATTTTTTTGAGTTTTTACGTACCCTAAAGTAGTAAATCAGTAAATCAGATAAACCAATACCATCCACCTACCCTACCCTCCCCACCCTCCCACAATCTATTGATCTATTTTGATTTATTGATTCAGTCACTTCGAGTATCATTGTTGAATACAACAACTAACATAAAAACAATTCTTTTACACTGATCAACGAATATATGCTGACGTTACAAAGTTTTCACATTAATAAAGTTAACCCAGCATCACCTGAGCTAAGAATATAATGTTATATATATATATATATCTGTATAATATATTATATACTATATATTATTATATAATATATATATATATAATTATATATATATATATATATATATATATATATATACTATATATATATATATATATAATATTTTACCATTTTTGTCACCACCACTCACGGGCAGAACGCCCCTATTCAGGGAGGGGGCGTTGCAAGCTAAAATTTGCATCCACTAGGCGCAAATTACGCGATGAGCACAGACCGCAGGCTTTAAAGTGAGGGAGATTAAAATTCTAAAGAGGTAAGAACTGGAAAGTCCAGAACAGTTTATAAAGCTTTTGGCTTTTGACTCGACCTGTCCAAAAGCCGGGTGAAACCAGAGTCCCCCCCAGATATGAGAACAGTACTCCAACAAGGGCGGATGAGACCCTTGTATAGGCTGGAGTAACTGAGAAGAGGGAAAAAATCTCGCAGTCTAACAGAACTCCAGTTTTATTTGAGGCGCCGCTAGCACCCGTTTGATGTGAGGTTTTCCAAGACATTTTTTTTGTTTCTTTAAGGCAAGGATGTTTATATTGTCAACAGAGAGACGAGAGAACCGTCGAAAGAGATATTAAAGTTAGAAGGTGTTTAGAGAGGGAGATTTGTAGAAGTTGAGTTTTTAAGAATTGAATTTCAACAAGGTGAGACGACCCCAATCGAAATTCTATCCAGATCAGCGAAGAATAGAATCGGAAAGATTAAGAACGAGAGGCAATTCTAGAAGTAAAGAGGGAGGCAGATTGAAATGAGTTGAAGAATGAAGGTGCGCGTCATCGGCATACTGAGTGGATAGATGTTAGATGTGCAAAGGTGAGACGATCATTAATGAAAGAAGTAAGAATAAAGTAGGAGATTAAACAGAAACCCTAAGGAACACCACTATTAACAGAAAAGAAGAAGAAGTGCGCTCCATCAACCACAGCCGATATTAAGCGACTTGAAAGAAAGCTAGATAAGAAGTAAGCAAAGAGAAGGAGGAAACTCAAGGAGGGAGCTTGAAGAGCAGTGAAGCGTGCCATACCCGGTCAAATGCTTGGATTATGTCAAGCGCCACCCCGCAGTCTCCCCGTAGGTGCTGAGGGCGGAAAACCACAAATCGGTTAAATAGGAAAGTTATCACCAGTAGACCTCGAACGCCGAAAACCGTACTGGCGATCGAAAAAGAAGAGAATGAGATTCAGATGGTCTAAGAAGTGAGAGTTAAGAAAGGGTTTTTCAAAGATCTTAGATATGATAAAACAGGTGAGAGCTATAGGGCGTAGTTAGAAGGATCAGAGCTGCTTTTCCTTTTTTTCGGAATAGGTTGGACATGTGCGTGCTTCCAACACTGAGGGACAGTGTTTAGTATGAGACATAGAGAATATAGTTGAACGAGGGGAGGGGCCAGCTCGAAAGCACTCCCTCAAAACTCGGGAGGAACGCCATCCGGGCCCCGCCTTCCTAACGTTCATAGATCTCAGGAGTCCATGCACCCGATCAAATGTAATCACGGGCAAAGACATAGGACACCTGAGAGAGAAGGTGAGGAGGAGAATGCCAGAATCGTCCAGGGTTGATTTAGAGGAAAATAGGAGGCCGAAGGATTTGCCTTTTCAGTTGGAGAGTTACAACAGAGCCATCAGATCGAATAAGAGGAAGGAAAGGCAGATTTACAGAAGTTGTTTAGAGATGTTTTTGGCAGGCCAGAAAGATTTTGTCAGTAGGAGAACCAACGAGGAGGTTTGCGCACTTTCGTTTGATGAAAGCCCGCTTTTTCCTGCGTCGAAGAGCTATCGCCTGCAACGAATTTTCTAGCTGAATGAAATTAAGCGAGAGTGATAGAGACGAGAATTTTTTACCCCGATAAGCGGCTGTCTCTAGACTGAATGGCATAGAGAACAGGCACGATCGAACCATGGATTATGAGGAGAAAAGATTTAGTCGAAGAAGGAATGACCTGCTCATCATCCCGTCGACGATTACAGCTCCCACCTTAATGGCAGAGAAGGCGAAGCGTCATCAGAGTCAAAGCAGTCATTCCATTATAGTTAGTGCAGAAAAAACGTGTAGGTGCAGGATGAAGCCTGTTGGAGAAGAAAGTATTAAAGTTAGAGATATAAGGTGTGTCAAGAATTTACCAAATAAGGAGCGAAGGTGTGTATTTATAGAGAGAAGGACTAAGTGGTGAAACATAGGTCAAGGTGTGTTCAAGAATTGGTTGGGACGAAATCTGGAATGTGTGTAGGTTTCTTTGATTAGTTGCTCCAGATGCGTTGCGCAATGCTGGAATGATTCGGCTCCTCCCCTACCTAAATCAGTAATGAGAGGATCCAACCATTCAGTGTTCGTGTACATTGAAATCCCCTAAATAGAGGACCTCAGTATTTTGGATGAGAAGATATACAGTCTCGTGAGAGGTAGTAAGATATTCAAATAAAGAGTGAAAATCTTTTCTGTTAGGAGAACAGTAGCAGAAGCACAAGATTAATTGTAGTAGAAGGAAAAAGGATTTTGAGCCACAGAGCATCGAAGTTAGGAGATTCGAGATTGCACGAGACGTGTTACAGGAGTATTAATGTTTACATAGGCACATCACTCCACCTTTCAGACGGAAATTATGAAATAAGTTAAATAGTTAGATACGTTAAACGAGTTAGAGGTGAATTCTTTAGCCATCTGAGTCTCCGACAAGAGCAAAAGGTTAGGGTTAGAGTTAGATAGGTGATATTCCACAGAGGCAAAGTTAGATTTTTAGCCGCGGATGTTGGTAAGTTAATAGAAAGCCCACGCCTATGCAAATATGCAATCTTACACACAACACACACGACACACTCTACACACACAACAATAAAAACAATAGACAAAAACAAAAGATAAAATTGGATAAAAAATTGAACTAACTAAATCCTAACTTAAAAATTTAAGCATAAAATCAATTAAATTAAAAATTTATAGCTCTATATACTGATAAACCAAACTTAAACTAAACATAACTTTAGCTACACTTGCTAAAATTTTATAAAAACCTTACAACTAAAAGAAAAAAAAATGAAAAAACTAATCTAAGTTAAAATTTTAACGTACTAAATTTATTAAATAAAAAAATATAAACTATCTAAACATGAAAAACTAAACTAACCTAAACACTTAACTACACTTTCTAAATTTTATTAAAAGCTACAAAAGAAAAAAAAATTAAAAAAAAATAAAACTAAAACTTATCGTTAAAAACTCCAAACTTTAAACCTCGCCGAAACGAATAAATGATTAATTTCACTTTGATACAATTTAATAAAACAATCATTTGCAAAAAAAAACGCGACAAAACGAGATTTGAAAAAACACACACACACTTCACTAAACACAGAACACTATAACAATAATAACAATAACGCCAAATAAGATAAGGATAAACTTTCAACCAAGAGCACTTTCAAGCACGTCCTACACCTCCACAAGATTAAAAACAATATATATATATATATACTATAATATATATATATATATATATTATATATATATATAATAAATATTTAATAATAAAAATAATTAATAATATATACAATATATTATATATATATATATATATATATAATATATATATATAATATTATATATATATATATATATATATTATATATATATATATATAGTATATATATCATATATATATATATATATATATATATAGTTCTACTACTGTAAATCTCTGCCACATATGGTCATAGGCTAATAATTTTACTAGCATTCAAAGATGTTAACAGAAAAGTTAAAAGTATAGAAAACTATGTTGAAAACCACAAATTTCTTCTGTGTTGCAATGAAAAATAGTTTTTTTTTAAAATGAAGCTAACTTCATATGGACAAGTAAGATTATGTGTTACAAAATTCCTACTTTTAAGAAGTAAGTACACAAAATTTTATTAATATTTAAAGTAAAACGTACGTAACCAAGGAATCTCCTAATATCCATGATCTGACGAAATTGAACTATAATTTTACACTGAGGCGGTGTTGATTCATAGAGTGGTGTCACGGAGTGATAATTTCAATGCTATTTTGAACCTTAAACACTTAATAAAGAATTGAGAATCCGACTGAACACAAAATCAAGAATTTATATATACATATCAACTTTAAAAAAAAGCATAGATCGAAATAACACACAGTTTTTATAATACAAAATTAAAAGAGCCATTAAATGAGTGAGAAGCCTCGTACTCGCAAGAGAAATGTTGAGAAAAATGACGATTGCAACTCAGCCTTCGCCATATATATTAATATATATATATATATAAAAATATAAAAAATAAAACCAAAAAAAAAAAAAATAATATATATAATATAATATATATATATATATATATATATATATATATATATATATTACTATATATATAATATATATATATCATATGATATATATATATAAAAGTATATGATATATATATATATATATATTATATATATATATATATATAATATATATTTATATATATATTTATAATATTATATATATATATATATCATA